>ML272320.1:29173-66363 GCA_005239495.1 Nicotiana undulata | reverse complement strand
TCTACAAAGATTAAAGTTAGCCATACATACCTCGAATCGGAATCCCCTTTAATTTCTATCACATTTTACCGAACCGTCTAGCACCGTCAATCTAGTTCACAATGCGACACATTTACCTTAGACTTAGGAATCTTGAATTCATTTGAGCATTTTATCAAACACTATTTGATCCCTTAGATTAACTAAACAATTTTTAATGAAAGATTACTCAACTTGTTTCCCCTTACTAGGTTATGGAAGATTATTCACATGAATGCAAGGTCTCAACTTTCATTCTCAAGAACCAACCTATGTGTGTTTCATCTTTAACAAAAGTCTAAGAATTTGGGGAAATTGGGTGAAGACTTACCTCTTATGATGAAGAAGATGACGACTACTCGATAAACATCCAGGCCTGAGTAGAGATGGAGGACCAATTTGGGGAAGATGAGGACTTCTCTCTCTAGAACCCACTCTCACTTCTCTTTATTTTTGTTCAGATACCCGTTAAAATGAAAGGGGTAGGTGTTTTATGAAACTAGGGGTCGGGTTTTAAAATTAGAAATTAGAAGCCCCGAAGAAGGAAATGCGGTCAGGAATGCGATCACATTCCTGCTATGCGGTCCACATTCCCGTCGCATAAATGGCCCTCAGCTGAGCCAAAAAGAAAAACAGGTTGCCCAGGTATGGGACCACTATGCGGTCTGCATACATGTTATGCGATCGCACAGTGCGTCGCATAACCTCCTACGCAAAAATGAAGGTGCAAGAATGCGACAACTATGCGGCCCGCATTCTCAAAATGCGATCGCATCTTGGGCCGCATAACTGTCTTCAAATTGGAAAGAATGTTGTCCAGGTATGCGACTACTATGCGGTCCACATACCTGATCTGCGATCACATAGTGGACCGCAGATCCTTTCATTTCTGAGAAATTATATCTTTTAAGTCCCGGGGTACTTTTTACTTCAATAAGGTCCGTTTTTAAGAATTTTTACAGTTATAACAACATGGGAAACTACCCGAGCATCGTTTTTAGACATGAAATTTTACGGGTCTTTACATATGCCGGTGCCATCAAGGTTTCTACAAGGAAATCCGACGCCTTCAAAATCAAACAGAGAGAAAACAAGAGCTAAGGGAGTTTGTATCTCGCTTTCAAATGGATCGAATGGAATTACCGCGAGTCTCCGATGACTAGGCAGTGCAGGCCTTCACTCAAGTCTTGAATGAACGGAGCTCGATAACTTCGAAGAAGCTAAAGCAAAACTTGGTTGAATATATCGCCGTAACTTTGGCGGATGTCCACAACCGGTATCAATCAAAAATCAGGTTCGAGGACGACCAACTGGGAGCCCCAATACTAGGTGGCCAAACCCAATACTATCGGATCCTTCACAAAGGAACCCTAACCTAGTGTGCGAATTTCACGGCACACACCGTCATAGGACCAAAGATTGCAAAAAGCTCTGAGAGGAAGTAGCCTGACTAATCAGCAAAGGGCATCTCCGAGAGTTCCTCAGTGATCAAGCTAAAAATCTAATTCGGGAAAGAGAGGTGAATGGGAAAAATGAAAAAAAGAACCATAACACGTCATCCACATGATCGTTGGAGGAATCGACGTCCCGCAGGAACCAGTTGTTAGACGAACAAAAATATCCATCACAAGGGAAACGCAAACTCGGAGTTACATACTCGAGGACGCTCTCACATTCATCGAAGAGGACATCGAGACCCTGTGTCATCCTCATAACGACGCATTGGTAATTTCTTTTTTTTTATAATAAATTTCAAATTAAACGTGTGCTCGTGGATCTAGGTAGCTCGGCCAACATATTCAGGTCGAGGGTGGTGGAGCAGCTCGGACTGCTCCACCAATTCGTGCCCGCCTCTCGAGTCCTCAGTGGATTCAACATGGCGAGAAAAAAACAAAAAGGGAGATCATCCTCCCAATAAACGTGGTCGGCACGATCCAAGATACAAAGTTTCATGTCATCAAAGGTGACATGAGATACAATGCCTTACTCGGAAGGCCATGGATACATTTCATGAGAGTAGTACCTTCAACCCTTTCACCAAATGATGAAGTTTCCAACAAAGAACAGAATAAAAATGGTATTCGGGGAGCAGCATGCAGCAAGAGAGATGTTCGTGGTGGACGATGTGGAACCGACATCGACACCTTCTGCATCTAAGGAGCCAAGGAAAAGGAAACAACCAAGTAGCGATTGCGAACTACATTCCCGGCTGCATCCGAATGAACTAATAAAGGACTGTGATGCATTCTCGGAACGAGCAGTTAAAGCATATCGAGGCTTTAACGCCACCATAGTCAAGGTACAATTCCCCCTCTCTTTCATTTACGTTTTAAACTAACTTTTTCCCTCAGATCGTATTTTATCCCAAATGGGTTTTACCGAAAAGGTTTTTAATGAGGCAACATCCATATGCTACCTTAGGAGAACTCATCAAGTATTCAAGGTTTCTCTTCAATCAACCTCAAATACTGGGGGCATCCCCCCGGGAGATTACTCCCTCGAAGAAATTGAAATATGCCAAAGAGGGTCTCGATAGGAGAATGATGTATCAAACCAAACGATCGAATGAACCGTGTCCACGTAGAATAATCGAACCCTCGATGGCGAAAATATGTATAGTTGTACCAAGTAGTCAAAGGAATGCCTTTTATTACTAAAAGCTTAGAGTTTTCAAAGAAGTTTTTTGTTTTTGCAAGAAGCGGCTTAAAGGCCGGAAATCCTCAAGCACTCGGGACGGATATCGGCAGTCAGCTCATCGAGCCTCCGAAAGATCGAAGCCATAAGACCCCAATCGGGCAACTTTGAGCCTGAAAGCCCTCAATGAGGCACCATTATAGTCCCTACATGAGGCACCAACGTAAGCCCTCCATGAATCTATATTGACAATGTAAGACCTCCATGAGGAAACACCAAATCAACAAGACCTCCACGAGGCAACACTAAATCTGTATGACCTCAAGTAAGGCATGACCAAATCTGTAAGAAATCAAGCAAGGTGTAAAGACCTGTAAAAGTTTTAACTAAAAATGATGCCTAGGTAGGTCCCCATGTTGTTATAACTGTAGAAATTCTTAAAAAGTGAACCTTTTTGAAGTAAAAGTACTCAGGACTTAAAAAAATATAATTTCCCAGAATTGCACGGATTTGCGATCCACTATGCGATCGCAGATCAGGTATGCGGACCGCATAATGGTTGCATACCTGGACAGTTGCTGTCCATTTCAAGGATAGCTATGGGGCTCAAGATGCGATCGCATTTTGAGAATGCGGGCCACATAGTTGTCGCATTCTTGAACCTTGATTCTTGCGGAGGGAGTTATACGACGCACTACGCGATCGCATAACAGGTATGCGGACCGTATATTAGTCGCATACATGGGCAGCCTGCTTTCCTTTTTGGCCTAGCTGAGGGCCATTTATGCGACAGAAATGCGGACCGCACAGTAGGAATGCGATCGCATTCCTGACCGCATTTCCTGCTTCGGGGCTTCTAATTTCTGATTTTAAAACTCGACCCCTAGTTTAATAAAACACCCCTCCCCTTCATTTCTAACATCTATCTGACTAAATTAGAGAGAAAGGAGAGAGATTTTAGTGAGAGAAAGTCATCTTCTTCATCAAATCAGTCCACCACCTCTACTCAGGCCTGTAAAATCTTCGAGTAGTCGTTGTCTTCTTCACCACAAGAGGTAAGTCTTCACCCTATTTCCCCAAATTCTCAGATTTTAGTTAGAATAAAATAGACATAGGTTGGTTCTTGAGAATGAAAGTTAAGACCTTGCATGCATGTGAATAGTCTTCAATAATCTAGTAAAGGGAATCAAGATAGAGTAATCTTTCACTAAAAAGGGTTTAGTTAATCTAAGGGATCACATAGTGTTTGATAAACTGCCCAAATGAGTTCATGATTTCGAAATATAAGTCTAAACATGTCATCTTGTGAATTAGATTGAAGGCGTTAGAAGGTTCGGTGGTTTGAGAATAGATATTAAAAAGGAAATTATGACTTGAGGTATGTATGGCTAACTTTAATCTTTGTAGAGTCACCTTATTGGTGTCCGAGCATCGGTATGAATTTCTGGTTTGATTGTATTTGAATCAATTGTCCTATTGTGATGAGGTGAAGAATCGTGTTCTCTAAATGTCTTAAGTTGATTACCATGCTACCATGCTACTTGAGATTGTGAAATATGATTCTTTGTGCTTACCCTGTCATGTGCAAGACTCGTTATTTGCTTGAATTTATCGGTATGAAAGAAAGTGTTATTAAATGAATGAAAATGGTAATGAACTCAATTGTTGAATGTATCCAAGTGCTAAGGTCTGTGTAGTAAATGATGGAAAAGAAAAGTGAATGGTTTAACTGATCTAAATGGTTATGGCGTACCATACATGACTTACTGCTTAGTAAAGATTATTGTCTCCTTGATTTCACACGGTTGTTTGGTTGTTATGAGTTTATACTCTTGATGATAGAAACCCTTGCTATTGAATTATTGGTTGTTTTTGCTATCAATGTGATTGTACAGTGGGATCGGGTTGCACGCCGCAACAGGTAAAATAAGGATGATATGTTGAGAAGTAATAAGGGTGGAATGTGATTGTACGGTGGGATCGAGTTGCATGCCTCAACAGAAGAAATAAGGGGTGGAATGATGGGAAGAAATAAGGGTGGAATATGAAGAAGCTGTGGAAACCTCATTTGTGATTCTCTGTATCTCTGTGCAATAATTGTTTGGTTTCTTTGACTGCCTTCTATCTGTGCACTGCTTTGATTTTACTTAGAGTAAAGTTTGTTCATACATACTAGTACTATTCAATGGTACTAACGTCCCTTTTACCAGGGGCGCTACATCTTTTATATGGATGTAGGTGGTTCTATAGCAGGTAGCTCCGCTCGCTGATAGTGGTGCCTTCTCTTCATCCCTTCAACAGTTCTGGTGAGACCTCTTCCTCTCACGGCCGTATGTAGTCTATATCATCTTCATTTTGTATATGTTGTGTCTCTAAAGGTATAGCCGGGACCTTGTTGCTGGCAAGTCTATGTAAACTCCTAGTATTCTTAGAGGCTCTGTAGACACTGGTTGGGTTGTATATATTTTGGGTAGTAGTTGTAATTATTCGTAGTCATGGCCTCGTATTGGAAATGTTGTTTTTAGTTTGTATATTTTGGGATTATCAAATGTTGAAGCTTTAAAGGAGGAAAATGGACTTATGTTGTAAATTCGTACTTTGGTTCCATTTTCTATTCCATTTATAGATTTGTATATTATAAACACGGGGTAATGCATTGGGTAGGCAAGGCAATCCAGGTCCGCTTGACCGGGATTACCCGGTTTGGCGCCGGTCTCGTCCCTCGGATTTTGGGGCGTGACAAACTTGGTATCAGAGCCTAAGGTTTTAAAAGTGTCCTAGGATGTCTCGGAGCCGTGTCTAGTAGATCTCTTCTTATCGGTGTGTTTTCGACCACATCTATAATTAGGGGGCTGCATGTGTGGTGAAAGGTGAGGTTGTCTATCTCTAACTCGTGCGATGTTCCAATTTTCAGTAAATGGCACCCAAGAAGAGAGCTCGACTCGGCCTAGAGGCCAATGCCACTCCAAGTGTGGCCATAAATTCTCAATCTGATAATGCGGGTGAGGAATAATCCCCCGATCATGAATCATCCTAACTCCTCCGTTCCTGGCCAGCCTATTCCAGTTCCTTCTCCAGCGGATGGTGCTACAATCCCTCCCGCTGATATTTACTCTATCTTTTGCATAAGGCTAATCGCTGCCTTCACATCTGCATAACGCTAATCTCCCCCTTCCGCTGCATAAGGATAATCTCTGACTTCATCTTACATAAGGATAATCTCTGCCTTCATCTTGCATAAGGCTAATCTCTGCCTTCCTCTGCATAAGGCTAATCTCTGCCTTCATCCTACATAAGGCTAACCTCTTCTTTCACCTTGCATATGTCTAATCTCTTCCTTAATTTGCATGACACTAAGCTCTATCTCCATACATGCATGAGGCTAAGCTCTGCCTCCCCATTTGCATAAGGCTAATATATGCCTTCATCTTGCATAAGGCTAATCTATGCCTTCATTTGCATGAGACTAAGCTCTATCTCCATACCAGCATGAGGCTAAGCACTGCCTCCCCATTTGCATAAGGCTAATCTCTGCCTTCATTTGCATGAGACTAAGCTCTGTCTCCAAACCTGCATAAGGCTAAGCTTTGCCTCCCTATTTGCATAAGGCTAATCCTTGCATTTATGTGCATGAGACTAAGCTCTGTCTCCATACCTGCATGAGGGTAAGCTCTGCCTCCAATCTACATTATTTCACCGTGACTAAGCATTGTCTCTCGGTCATTATCGACTATACTCTTCTTTCGGGCTAAGATCTGCCCTCCGTTTCACAAGACTAAGCCTTGTCTTGTTGACATCATATTATTGCATATCATGGGCTGAAATATCGCCAACCTCTTCAAAGGCGTCATAGTCTAAAGGCATCATCCTCATAGCCGGAAGACACCATGTAATGGCCCGAGGATCTCTCAAAATTGAATATCATTATTCAAAGGAATCATATTTCGGAGGCACCATCTTCATAGCCCGAGAACATCATTTCATGGCCTACGAATCTCTCACTGAACAATTCATGGCCCAGGACATCATGGTATAAGGAGGTCATCCTCAACAGTCCGAAGACAGCTTTCATAGAGAGATCCCCATGTGCAGATCCAGGTACCGGTACGCAGCATTTTGGCTAGGAGTACTACAGCACTTGCTCAGGATACCGCGAGGTAATTCTGCCGCGTGCGCAGAATCTCATGTGTCCCCATCTACTCTACTATAGGCATAGGAGATAGACATATACACAAATTTCCTTATTCCGTTGTATAGAGCTATAGTTGTATAAAGCTAGTGACTTGGTGATATTCTGGGTTTTGGGAGAGTGAAAGTTGTAAATGTCGAGCGGCTTAAGTTTTATAGTTATTGCTACACCTTTACTGTTTATCTCTGTGTTGTCTTATTTTTCCGCATATTGTAGGCTTACCTAGTCATAGGGTCTAGGTGCCGTCACGAGCCTGTTCGGAGGGTTAATTCCGGTCGTGACATCCATAATAGATAACTTCACCATCGATGGGATTTTGGTCCCTAGCACTAGAAAAACTATCAGTTGTTGCCGATAAAGTCACTTCACTATTTTGAGTCTTGCATAGGGAATCCCGTTCTTTGGTATGAAATCGGTATACATTAATAAAATATGCGGTATATCCTTTGGCCACCATGCGGTAAATAATCTGGCACTACAATATTTTTAATTTTTCTTTAAACCAATTACTGAATTCCCGACTATGATTCCTCGCTCTTTCCCATTCATTTGATCTACTGTAATTAACAATTAAATTTTTATGTTCCCTGCAAATCATGAATATTTCAAGTTTAATCATCTAATAAACAAATATAAAATATAAATAAACATATATAAAATTTATCTTACTCGATAAACTTTTCCATTTGCTCATCTCTAGTATTGAACAAAGCATATCGATGTGCTTCATAACATAACTGTGAATCCATGAGAAAAGTATTTTTTTCTTACTTCTAATTGGATGGCCTATATTAGGGAATAAAGGTAACAAATGAGAGCACTCATCATCCACACTTTGGTACCTACTGAATTTTGTCTTCACGCCATCACGTAGGTATCTCGAACAAAAAGTCAAGCACTCATCAGCCATAAACCCCTATGCTATTGACGCTTCTGGACAAGATCGATTGCGTAAAAACGCCTTGTACTTACATAGGTTTATCTCAGTGGGATATTTTGATGACCCAAAAGGCCATCCAGTATGTTTCTAGCTAAATCTATGTTTCGAGGCCATGAAAGCCTCCTTCTATCTCACCTCGAATGGCGTGCGCAGCCCGGGCATGTAGCCGGGAAGCCTTTATGTGAAAAATTGAGGAAATTAGCAATTTTGAATTTGAAATGTGAATAAAGTTGACTTTGGTCAACATTTTTGGTAAACAGACCCGAACCTGTGATTTGACGGTCCCGGAGTGTCCGTAAGAAAATATGGGACTTGGGCGTATTCCTGGAATCGAATTCCGAGGTCCCAAGTCCGAGAAATAAATTTTTATAAGAAATTATTTTCTAAAAAAAAATATAAAGATTTTTTAAAGTGAAATGTTATGTGAAACCTGTGGTATCGGGCCCGTATTATGGTTCCGGAGCTCGGTAGAGGTTCAATATGATTTATATGTGTTGTGTGTAAAGTTTGGTAAGAAACGGAGTCCATTTGACGTGATTTGGACCTAAAATGCAAAAATTGATGTTTAAAGAAGTTTTGAGAAATTTTATTGATTTTGAGGTTTAATTCGATGTTCATGATGTTATTTTGGTGATTTGATTACACGAATAAGTCCGTAGGATGTTTTTGAGGTTGTGTGCACATTTGGTTTGATGTTCCGAGGGCTCGGGTGAGTTTCAGATAGGATGTTTTTTAGGCTTAAAACATAGTTGTTACAGGTCAGAGAAGTGCAGATCTCTGAACCGCCAGCGAGGTCCGCGTTTGATTTTGTGTTGACCATGCTAGGAGCCTTCGCGGCCGCACTCGATTTTGTGCGGTCCCCGGTGAAGGAGCTGGACCACTGGTCTGACTTCGGAAGCCTATATCTTTTGATCCACAAGGAATTTTGAGACGATTCAAAAACGAAAGTTGTATCCCTTTGTGTGTAGTTTCCAGAAAGGCAAAGAAATTGCAATTTGGAAATTTGTAGAGAAAGGTATGGCCAAAATACCAAAGCATGTCACTGCAGTCATTTTTCCTTGTTTTCTTCACTTTCTTTTGTTTCTGTTTGTGCGGCCGCACTCCCCTTTCGTGCGGTACGCGGTGGGGACCTTAGGGGGGTATATTTAAACGAGATGTTTTGTTATTTTTCATTTTTCAAAACCCTAAAAAGGTAAGAGGCAATTTTCCAAACACTCTTTCTTCTCCAAAACATTAGTAAGTGATTTCTAACTCATTTTCTTTACTCCCTAACTTCCTTTTACAACATTTCATCCTAGAATCTAGGGTTTTCATGGTGGAATTGGGAAGTTTGGGTAAAACCTAAGAATATTGAAATTTGGGGATTTAGACCTCAAATTGAGGTCGGATTCCAAAAACATTTATATATCCGGTATCGGGGTGAATGGGTAATCGGGTTTTGGTCCGAATTTCGAGTTTGGACCGAGCGGGCCTGGGGTCGATTTTACTTTTTGGGGAAAAACTTAGAAAACTCATTTCCATGTATTAGAATTGATTCATTTAGCGTTTATTGATATAACTAAGTAACTTGTGGCTAGATACGAGCGAATTGGTGGTGGAATCAAGAGGTAAAGCGGTAGTTGAGGCTTGAATTGTGTTCGTGGAATCGAGGTAAGTGTTTGGCCTAAATTTAGCTTGAGGGAATAGGTGTTGAGTCTTATTTGCTACATGTTTATTCCATGTTCAACGCATAGGTGAGGTGACGAGTACCTATATGTTGTTGTCAAGCATGCTCGTGAGTCAGTTTTTATGATATATGTGATTTTCATCGATATTCACTGCGTTATGAAGTAAATTTCACTTTGGAGGTTATTCAATTGATGGAAATTCTTGGTTGTGAATGTTGTTGATTAATTGTTCGGTTGAGGATTATTTTGTTAAGTTGTACACTTGAGCGAGATTGGTCATAGTTGTGTCCCTTGCCGGGACGGTATTATTTCTGTTGTTGTTCCCTTGCCGGGATGTTGTGACTTATGAGTTATGTTGTTGATTTTCCTTGCCAAACTATTGTTCTTGATATTGTTTGGGTGAGGAAGAGTGTAAAGCACGAAGGGTAATGCCGTGTATTTATTTATTGCATTGTGAGGATGAGAGTGTAAAAGCACGAAGGGTGATGTCGTGCCATGATATGATATTAAAAGCACGAAGGATAATGCCGTGCCGTTTCTATTTTTTTATTGTGAGGATGAGAGTAAAAGCACGAAGGGTGATGCCGTGCACTTGTTTTGGTGAGGATGAGAGTAAAAGCACGAAGGGTGATGCCGTGCACTTGTTTTGGTGAGGATGAGAGTAAAAGCACGAAGGGTGATGTCGTGCACTTGTTTTGGTGAGGATGAGAGTAAAAGCACGAAGAGTGATGTCGTGCACTTGTTTTGGTGAGGATGAGAGTAAAGCACGAAGGGTGATGTCGTGCACTTGTTTGTTCTATGTTGTTATTTCTTGTTGTTATTTTGATATTTAGACTGTTTCCTTGTTCTGTTATTCAGTAATTGCTTTCCCGTTTGTCCCCAGCATGTTTTCCCCGTTTTGTGCACTTAACTGTTTACTTCCTGTCGTTATTATTTTATATATCATTAAACTGCACAGGTGATATTATTGATCATGTCCTAGCCTCATTACTACTTCGCCGAGGTTAGGCCCGACACTTACTTAGTACATGGGGTCGGTTGTACTGATGCTGCACCTGCACTTCTTTATGTTGTGCAGATTACGGTACCGTACCCAGTGGACACTGATTGAGGAGGCTTCCTTCAGTCCACCAGGCGACACTGAGGTAGTCCTGCAGACGTCCGCAGGCCTTGGCGTCACCTTCTTTATCATTCATTTTTCTGTCTTTTCTTTGTATTTTTGAGACAGTAATACTTGTTTATTCAGACCTTTGTTTTTAGTATTCTTAGACAATCAGCGAAGTTGTGATACCAATTCTTGGAGTTTTATTAAGAATTTTGTAATACTATTTACTTAAGTTGTCATATTTTATATCTTCTGCACTCTTATTTATATTTGTTCTTGTATATCACTTTTCTTTTAAATGCCAAATAATAAAGAAATAAGTTATATTAATCGGAACGTTGGCTTGTCTAGCGGGTTTAACGTTAGACGCCATCACGATCCCGACGGTGGGATTTCGGGTCGTGACAGATACATCCAACGAAGATGAGCCAGCCTCCCAAGCTTAATTATATTCACCAAATGAACAAGCAAATGTGGCATTATGTCAAAAAATGTTGGATGAAATTTTTTTTCAAGCTCACGTGTTATTTCAACAATTTCAGACTGCATTTTTTCAAGATCTCTTTTCCTTATGACCTTACTACATATAGCTCTAAAGAAATTTGCCAACCTAATCAAGGCCAATGAAATATTCTCGGGTAACACTTTTCTACCAGCAACCAGGAGCAAGTAATGCATCATAAAATGAGCGTCATGACTCTTGTACCCTAATATTTTCATCTTCTTCACATGCACGCGTTCTGAAATATTCGAAGCACACCCTTTTGGCAATTTTGCATTTTTCATGACAGTACAAAACAAAGTTTTCTCTTTTGGTATCATGTAGAAACAAGATTTAGCCAAACTTATAGTTCCATTATTATTTGTTTTTGGTTGTAGCTCCTTTCGTATTCCCATTTCTTGCAAGTCATAGCGAGAATTTTCATGGTCCTTTGAATTTCCATCTATTTCTAATAAAGCCCCGAGCAAACTATCACATATGTTTTTCTCAATGTGCATCACATCAAGATTGTGCCTCAATTTATTATGCACCCAATATGGCAATTCAAAAAAGATCTCTTTTTCCACGGACCCTTAGCACTCTGAGGCCTTTTTTTAGTTCCCTTTCCAAAGATATTATTGAATTCAACCATCTCTTCAAACACTTCCTCCCCCGAAAAAGGAGCAGGTGCAAGTCTATGCTCCTCTTTACCGTCAAATGACTTCTTATCTCTTCAAAATGGATGATCAAGAGGAAAAAATCTTCGATGACCCAAGCAACACATCTTGTGACTATGTTTGAGATATTGAGAGCATGTATCATAATTACAAGTAGGGCATGCCAATTTCCCCTTAGTGCTCCATCCTGAAAGCATTGTTAATGCTGCAAAATCACTAACTGTCCACAATAAGGCAGCACGCATTAGAAAGTTTGATTAGTTACAACATCAAATGTGTCTATCCTCGTTTCCCATAGTACCTTCAATTCTTCAATTAATGGTCGTAGGTACACGTCTGTATCATTTTACGGAGACGATGGACCTGGAATGATCATAGACAACATTATATACTCTGGTTTCATGCAAATTCACAGTGATAAATTCTAGTTCATTAAAATAACAGGCCACGTGCTATGATAAATGCTCATTGTCCAAAACGGGTTGAAACCATCACTTAAAAGACCCAATCTAACATTACGAGGATCGCTAGAGAAATCTGGGTGCAAAGAATCAAAATCCTTCCAAGATTCCCCATCAGCAGGATGTCTTATATTCCCATCATTGAGTCGTTCATTAGCATGCCATCTCATCGTAGCAGCCGTTTCTGGACACATGAATATCCTCTTAAGCCTAGGCTTTAAAGGAAAGTACCTTAAAATCTTTGTAGGGATTATAGAGCTTCCATTAGTCAAAGGACCATCATTCTTCCATCTTGAAGACTCACAAATAGAGCAATTATCGGCCTTCTCATTTTCTTTCCAAAATAACATGCAATCATTGGGGCATGCATGTATTTTTTCATTATAAAGACCCAAATCTTTTATCATGTTTTTAGCCTTGTTGAAAGATTCAGGTACCTGAGCAAAGGGAAATGCCTCTTTTATAATCTCTAGCAAATCTTTTGAGAAAGCCACGTTACTAAACTCATGCAAGGATTTAAGCAAGTACAACCGAATAGTGAAACTCATTTTGCTGAAATCTTCACACCCCGGATATAACTCTTATTTTTCTTCCTTTAGTAATTTGAAAATTTTTCTTGCATCTTCATACTGTCTTTCCCCAGCTCCTTCTTCATCCCCTGCCTGACCCTCTATATTTCTAAATGTATCATGAAGAATTCCATCAATATAGTCACGCATGTTAGAACCTTCATCATCATTGCTTGGAGAATTTGTATTTCTCGAGGAAAATCCCTCCCCGTGGAAAACCCATTCGGTATAACCATCAATAAACCCATGAACAACCAAACGATCCCCCACCGTATTTCTATAATGCCAATAACGATTAATACACTTTCTGCAAGGGCATAATATTTCATTTCCTTGGGCGGCTCGTTCAAATGCATTTTCAAGAAAAAATTTCACTCCACCTATACTCATCCGTCCATCTAAAGAGATTCATCCAACTTTTATCGCCATAATCCCTGGATATCCTATATAATATATTCAAATCACCGAAACTAGTATTCAAGGTAAGCAAGATCCAGGGATCAAGAAGGCCATACTTGGAGGTAAAAAACAAAGAATCTACCTTTTTAGAGAAACTATAGAATGCAGAAACAGATGTAGGATAAGGAATTGTGAATAAAAATTATTCAATTAAGATTGTGAGATTGCAAAGTTAATTACACAATTCACTTTTCTCTATGAAAAGAAAATTTGACACCTAAAGGATAAGATCTCCTAGCCCTAGGTTGAGATTGAGCAGAAATTGGAGATATGATATTTAATTTCACATCGAAGGCTGAATAATTAGAACGTGAACAACATAATATATTGGTTCAACAAAAAATCATACAAAATATTATTGATAAGTCTAATACTATATTAAGAAAATAAATCATAGTTCTAATTTAACTGCAAAGGCAATCATGTTTCACATGTTGTTCCTACAAATGATCAATTTCTAAAAATAATAAAATTTGCACGTGAATGAATCTGCTTCCAACATGTTCTTGAAAAACAGGACAATCAACGAGTAAAATGGACTTATATTGATACTAAACTTGAAACAATGGTACTCTCTAGAACAAGTAAGACATCATACTGAAGCTGGTTTTCATTATCCTTCTCATAGTAGCCTTTCTAGGGAATAAACTGGTGATATGTGAAGCTACATCAGTTTCATTTAACCAGTTTTCTAACAACCAATAGAAGATTAACTATTATTAACTATTTCAGCTGTAGTTTGATGAAATAATAGAAATTCCTATAATTGACGTTTTTCATAATAAGTGAGACAACCTGTTGTATAACTATAGCAGTTTTTACTATTGGTACATATAAGTTAAATCTGAAACATTAATAATGAAGTAGCAAGGTTTAGGAGGATAAGATGAATCAAACTTGTAGTGTTTATCAACAACAACATATACATCCCAAATACAATCAAGACCTGCCAATTCCACTGAATCTTGGTTGATTAATGGTGTTTTGACTCTTATCTATTATTTGTTTGTCTCCGTTTGATGATCTTTCTAATTTGAGGCTGCCAATTTTGTTCATGGAAGTAGATAAAAATGGGAGTTCATGGAAGATTTATTTATAACATTTTATAAATATAACTTCGGGCAAACATTTATACGAATATAGTTTTAGCTACTGTGTTTGTCATTCTTTTCTCGTTTTCTTTTTCCAGCAAGTAATAGTTCTGCCAACGCGTTAAGCCCTCAAAGTATTCCTACTAACCAATAGAGGGAGTTACTTGATACTGCAGATTCTTTAGTGCGTAAAAATATTAGACCAAGCATATTTTTTCAAATCCAAGAAACGCTAAAAACATTATATTAAACATTCTGCAAAACATAAAACTGAAAGGAACAGTCAAGGGCTCTTAAGGCGAACATATTCTCTTCAAAACAAATTTAATACTCTCCTTGGGCAAACATTAAAAGGTGAACGAAAAAGAGTTTATTTTCCTCTATAATGTATTAGGTGTATAATGTTTCTGCACAACTAAGTGAAGAAATAGTCGTGAAGGAAAATGACGGGTGAAGTCAAATACTTCGTTTTCATCGCACACAATACTTACTAGAACTCCCTAATACGTGCTTCAGGATAACATTAACAAACAACTACTACTCTACTTCATAAACACATTACACATAGCTAGCAATCACTTCAGTATACTCCCATATTTAGCAAAGCTTAGATTCTACAAGAAGTCAGTAGTCACATTTATCAACAAAAAAAAAAGAATGAGAAACAAATTCAGAGAAGAGGAAGAAAAGGTCAACTAGTCATTTTGCTCCATCACCCAATGGTCCCAGGGAACTAGCTCAGAAAAAATGGACCTAATTTTACTCAAACATGTGAAAGAAAATCGCGGAGTTAAAGGTTTCCATGGCGCGAATTCAATAGAACCTAATTCTCTTATACCAGCTGCCCTTGGCGGAGTAATTAATAGGTTCTTCTCATGCTATTTCTATGAAACTAAGTAGTTATTAACAAAATCTTGTCATTTCAGATTTATGAAACAATTAAATATATTTAAAGGGATAATGCAAAAGACATTAAAGCCAAATTCATTGTTGAGGCTTCTAACCATCCAACTGATCCAAAAGCTGACGAGGTCAGTATTTTAGTTCAGTTATTATATGAAACATGTACAGGACAAGAGAACAACAAAATTTAAACTAATCTTGTTCATGCAGATTTTCTGATGGATTCACAGATAATGAGACTGTAATGGTCAAGGTATGTACAACAGATTTTAAGTACCCAAACATTTAAATGTTTACCTATTATTAAAAGGGTACCGCAGTGTACTAAACTTCCACTATACCTTCCTTTAAAAAAAGGGCACAAATTTAGCACCTCATTTCATCAACTACAAACTGGACTTTGTTTATAACTTTATAAATACATGTTTCTAAAGGTGTTAAAACTGTTTAGAAATAGGAAATTACAGAAGAAGCCTTGAAACACTTCTTTTGTCACGATCCCAAATCTAAGCTGGCCGTGATAGCGCTTATCGTGATACTAGGCTAGCCAATTCACTGAAAATAGCATAATGGTATTCCAATTCCATTTAAGACATAAAATATCTGATTTTCCATAATAATTTCCTCTTTTAAGCATTTCAAAACAATAATAATGATCTGAACATCTAAACACTGCCACAACATCTGGAGTCAACCGCCATGAGCATCTAAGAAGTAATACTGATACTAATTCTCTACTATGACAAGTCTGGGAAGTAAGTAAAATGACAGAGTAAGAAGGAGAAAAGGCAGGCTGCGGGCGCTGAGCGGCTACCGAACAATCTCCGAACAATGCTCCAAATGGGGTAGATCAACTATCGCTCTCCCTCGGTACCTGGATCTGCACACAAGGTGCAAGGAGTAACGTAGTATGCCAACTCAGTAAGTAACAACCATAACTAAAGACTTGAGTGCAGTGATGAGCATTTAAATTATGTAATTTCATATAATAAGTACCGGTGAAGGTAAATAAATCAAGTCAGGAGTACACATTTCCAAATATTTCACAAAAACTCCAGTTTTTCCTTTTAAAATCTCGTATAAACGTTTGATCAAAATTATCAAAAGAGGCTCAGTGTAAGAAGAGTGAAACGGTAGTTTCATAACATATTAGCCCCTCGGGCAAGCCTCTCAGTCACTCGTGACTCTACTCTCACAGGTCAATGCTCACACTCCGCACTCTCACTCAAAAGGTACCGTATATAACCGCTGCGGCGTGCAGCCCGATCCATATAATAACCCGCTGCGGTGTGCAGCCCGATCCATATAATAACCCGCTGCGGCATGCAGTCAGATCTATAATAGTAACCCGCTGCGGCGTGCAGCCCGATCCATAATAATTGACTGCGCTCACTGTTTGTGTACATACTACGGGAGGGGCTCCTACAGCCCAAGCGCTATATTGCTGCGGCGTGCAGCCCGATCCAATATATATATCTCATTGCGGTGTGCAGTCCGATCTATATATATATATATATATATATATATATATATATATATATATATATATATATATATATATATATATATATATATATATATATATATATAGTGTTGCGGTGTGCAGCCCGATCCCTAACTATTCTTACAAGTCTGGCTCTCGGCATCACTCAGTGATCCTCACAACCCACTCGGGCAACTCATCACAAATCACGGGGACTCAGCTCAACTCACCACAAATCACAGGGACTCAGCCAAAATTATCTTTCAATATTCTATAGTAGGGTGATAAACAGTAATAAACAGTGAATAGGTATAAAACATGACTGCGTTCTCATTTTCTATCAAAATAGTGTGAGGACAGTAGTAAAAATACCCCAGAGGGTCTAAACAGGTCGGCACAAGGCCGAATCCATGGCATACAACCCAAAATATAGTATAAATATCTAAAATACATAATATAATGTGATTTCAAATCAAATACGTGGCTTAATAGTCGCTACGGGACGGACCAAGTCTCAATCCCTACCGGTGCACGCCCAAACGCCCGTCACTTAGCATGTGCATCACCTCATTTATCAAAACAATACGAAATACCAGGGTTTCATACCCTCAGTTCTGGATTTACAATCGTTTCTTACCTCGAACCAGCCCAAATACTAATCCACGATGTTCCTGCCCCTCGAATCGACCTGTGATTGCTCCAAACATAGCCAAGATCAGATTTATACCATCAATTTATTCTAAGGGACATAGCCCATTCAAAAAGTATCAAAATTAAGCACAATACCTGAAATTGGTCAAACTCGACCCCGGGGCCCACATCTCGGAATTCGATAAAAAACCACGTATAAAAAATCAATATATCTTCCCACGAGTCCGTACATACCAATAACATCAAAATCGGACCTCATATGGCCTCTCAATCCCCACACAAAGGTCTCCAAATCATAAGCCCTAATTCCCGAATTGTTTTGGGTTAAATCACACTAATATCAGGTTTAATTACTTAGAAATCAACATAGGATCGAGTATTGAGTTCAAAAATCTTACCTCCAAGTGTTTCCCTTCGATACCCTTTTCAATCCCTCTCAAAAAGATTCAAAACCGCTCAACAATGGTGAAAAATGGGCATAAAACTGTGAAGGAGGGGTTTAAATACATCTGCCCAGAACACTCTATGCGAACGCCGCATAACCCTCGTGTTCGCGTAGTCTAATTAAGCCTGCTCCTAATTAACACATCGACCCCTCGCGAATGCGATCCTATTTAGGGAACGCATAGACCAAAAGGGGTATGGGGTCCCCAGCTACTCGCATAACTACAAGAACGCGTCCCCACACCCGCGTTCACGATGCACACACCACCTGAACCTTCGTGTTCGCACCCCCCTATCGCGAACACATAGCATAAAATCCCCCAACACCCAAATCACTCTACGCGAACGTGAGCCACCCTCCTCTAACGCGTAGAGTATTTTTCTGCAGCAAAAACACCAGAAAATTAGGTATCTCCAAGCAAAGTAGGAATTACAATGAAGAACAATTACAAAGTTACTACTCAATTAAGTACATACAAAGACTTGTTGTAGGAACTGGTCCGTAGCAGTGATGTACTTTGTTCTTGATGCACTTGAGAATTGAGTGCTTGATTATCAAATGCTTGGAGTGCTTGAATGAATTATCAAAGGTTAAAGTGATGTTTTATTCTAATATTAATGTTAATACAACTTGGATGACATCACTTGAATGATGTAATCACTTAATTGGTACAATGTCCTTCCAAATGGAAATGATTGTTGCACTGTGATGTACTGTTTGCGTGAACAGTGCAAGCAGTCACTTTCCAGCTGTGGAGAGTTGACTTCATACTGTTGCCATGGGAACCCAAGGTCATCAGTTCCATGTGTTGATTCTTTATCTTTTGAAGTCATAGCAACTCTCATTAGCTTGAGTTAGATGTTTCAGTTGTGTACCAAGTGTGTATCAGTGTAACGACCCGGTCGGTCATTTTGAGAGTTAGCACCCTGATACCCTAATAACTGCTTCTCCCCGGTCTATTTATGCTATTGGAACTTGTCAGAGCAATGAGTAGTGAAATTCGGAGTGATTTTGGAGATATAGTCCTTTAATGTGAATTTTAGCTTTAGAAATCGGATTGTAGCTAGAACTGTGTGAAAACGGATCTGGAATGGAAATTCGTCAACTCCGTTAGCTCCGTTGGGTGATTCTGGGGTTAGGAGCATGTTTGGAATGTGTTTTCGAGGCCGGTGGTAGATTTAGGCTTGAATTGGCGAAAGTTAGAATTTTGGCGATTTTGACTGATTGGTAAAATTTTGATATCGGGAATTCCGAAAGCGACAGCATGTCCGTAATCTCATTTATGACCTATGTGTAAAATTTGAGGTCATTCGGACGAGTTTAGACATGATTCGGCATGGGATGTGGATTTTAGAAATTTCCTAAGTTCTTAGGCTTGAATCTATGCATATTTGACGATTTTGATGTTATGAGGTGTGTTTTTAAGGCTCGAACAAGTTTGAATAAGGTATTTGGGTCAGTTGGTAGGTTTGGTTGAGGTCCCGGGGGCCTCGGGGTTGTTTCGGATGCCCAACGGGTGAATTTGGACCCTTAGGAGCTGCTGAACAAGTTCTGTTTCTGGTGTCTCGCACCTGCGATGGTTCTCTCGCAGGTGCGGACACGCAGGTGAGGAGGGGGTGCACGCAGGTGCGTAAGTAGCTCAGGTTGGCCAGTCTCACAGGTACGGAGGAATATCCGCAGGTGCGAAGCCGCACCTGCGACCCAGCCACCGCAGGTGCGACCTCGGTGCAATTAATGAAATTCCGCACCTGCGAAGGAAATTCCGCAGGTGCGGTCCAAGAGTCGCAGGTGCGGTATCCCTGGGCTGTTATACCAAAAATTCGAGGGTTTGAATTTCATTACTCCAAAATCGATTGAGAGCTCGGAAATTGGCGATTTTCAGTGGAATTCGAAGAGGAGAATCATAGGTAACGTTTTCTAACCTTAATCCAATTTTATATCAATAATCCCTATCATTTTCCTCAATCTAATCAATAGAATTGGATGAAAAACCATGAAATTTGGATGAAACTTCCCCGAGTAGAAATCTCAGGATTTGGGGAGATTTAGACGTCAGATTTTGATGATTCTTGTTCGGGTGAGTTCGTGAGTGAATGGATGTTCGAAAAATATAACTTTTACCCAATTCCGAGATGTGGGCCCAGGGGACTTTTTCGGCGAACTTCCTAATTTCGCGCATTAGCTTAGAAATAATTAGAGATTTTGTTCCCTTGAAGTGATATTTACATTATGCAGTCGAATTGAATAGATTTGGGCCACCCGGAGTCGGATACTCGTGGCAAGAGCGTGGTACTCGGGCCAAGGTAAGTGGCTTGCCTAACTCTATGTTGGGGACTTCCCCTTAGGTGTTTTTATACTGATTTTGTTATGTGGACGCCGTGTACGTGAGGTGACGAGTGCGTACACGGGTCATTGTTGCTAAAACTCCACTTTTCCTTCCATGACATAACTCATTTTCAATCCTATATTACTGTTTTATGTCATAATTGAGTAGTTAGTGTAGGAATAACCATTCCTACATGTCCTTACTTGAATCCCTCTTATTTGATACTAATTGCACCATGCTTAGGTAGTTTACCTTATTCTTTCCTGTTCTTTTCTTGAACCGTTTAATTAAACCGTATCTGATAGACATCTGCATTGCATATTTAAATTGGGACTACGGACCGAGATCCGAGAGCTTTCCCCCTGTACTGCATTGCATATTTGCTGTTGAGATATATGTTGTGCTGAGCCGAGGGCTCTTCTTTACTATTCCTTCAGTATTCCTTTTTAATCATGTTATCATTGCTTATTTTATTTCACTGTTTATACTTATAACTGTCTTGTTTTCAAACTCAGTAGAGCCTTAACCTGACCTCGTCACTACTTGACTGGGGTTAGGCTTGGCACTTACAGAGTACCGAATGTGGAGTACTCATGCCCTTTCCTGCGCATGTTTTCCCCATGTGCAGATCCAGGTACCGGTATACAGCGTTTTGGCTAGGAGTACTACAGCACTTGCTCAGGATACTACGAGGTAATTCTGCCGCGTCCGCAAAATCTCACGTGTCCCCATCTACTCTACTATAGGCTAGGAGATAAACATATACACATTTTCTTTATTCTGATTGTATAGAGCTATAGATGTATAAATCTTGTGACTTGGTGACATTCCGGGTTTTGGGAAAGTAAAAGTTGTACATGCCGAGCGGCTAAGTTTTGTAGTATTAATTCATCTTTACTGTTTTGTCATTATTTGTCTTGTTCTTCCGCAATTTAGGCTTACCTAGTCGTAGAGACTAGGTGTCGTCACGAGACCGTTCGGAGGGTAAATTTGAGTCGTGACAAGTTGGTATCAGAGCGTCTAGGTTCATAGGAGTCTCAAGTCACAAGCCGGTTTATCAGATTCTCGCGGATCGGTGCGGAGACGTCCGTATCTATCTTCGAGAGGCTATGAAATTGTTAAGAACAATCTTATTCTTTGGAGTTCCTTATCGTGCTAGTTACTGTCATCGAAATTCTTAAACTCTATTCTATTCTTGCTTACAGATGGTTCGTACTCGTACCGGACGTACTGATGACCAGACACCCGCCAGAGCCGTCAGAGGCTGGGGCCGGGGCAGAGGACGAGCACGCGGTGCAGCCCGAGCAACGGCGAGAGCAGAGGCAGAGGATCCCCCAGCAGCCACAGTTGGAGGGGCACAGGAGGTCCCTATTATTACTCCAGCCCTCCAGGAGACATTGGATCAGTTTTTGAGTGCCTTCGGTACTCTGTCTCAGGCGGGATTACTTCCGATAGCCCCAGCTACATCCCGGGTCGGGGGAGGGACACAGACTCCCGCAGTACTCCTGAGCAGAGGGTTCATATTGGGCAGGTTCCAGAGTATATTCCTATGCCCCCAGCAGCTCCAGCTCAGCATAAGACTAGGATAGCTGTTCCTGAGGCAGAGCAGCTCCGACTTGAGAGGTACAAGAAGTACAACCCACCTGAGTTCAGCAGACTAGCTTCGGATGACGCCTTGGGTTTTCTTGAGGGGTGTCATCGCATTCTCCGCACTATGGGTATTGTGGAGACGAGTGGGGTTTCTTTCACTGCTTTCCAGCTGAAGGGAGCAGCTTATCAGTGGTGGCGTGCTTTTGAGCTTAGTAGTCCGGACGAGGCAGCTTCACTTACTTGGGCTCAGTTCTCAGAGATATTCTTACTTGAGTTTGTCCCTCAAAGCCTCAGGGATGCCTGGCGTGCAGAGTTTGAGCAGCTACGCCAGGGTACTATGACTATGTCAGAGTATGCAGTCCGTTACAGCGATTTGGCTCATCATGCACAAGCTTTGGTTGCCACTGTCCGAGAGAGGGTTCGATGCTTTATTGAGGGACTCCACCCCAGTATTCGGCCCAGCATGGCCAGGGAGCTGGAGATTGATATTACTTACCAGCAGGTCGTGAGGATTGAGACTATGTTAGCCCGGGACAGGGAGGAGAGAGAGGCCAAGAGGTCTCGAGAGACCGGTCATTATTCGGGAGCCCGTGCACCAGTAGTACGCTATGGTAGGGGTTTGTGAGTCACCCCGTTCATTCAGCTCTTCCAGCAGCCAGTGGTATTCCAGCTCCTTCTAGACCTCAGGAGCCTTATTATGCACCACCAGTATCTCAGGTGCCTCCTACTCGAGGTGCTATCACCGGCCAGTCCAGTAGGCCAGTTCAGAGTCAGCATCATCCGCCACATCCTCCGAGGGGTTGTTTTGAGTGTGGTGACCCTCGTCATGTGATCAGATATTACCCCAGAGCTAGGAGGGGTGCACCACCTCAGACTTATCAGGTTCCACGCCTTCCACCAGGTCCTCCAGCTATTCTTCAAGCCCCAGCTGCTACCCCACCATCTCAGGCAGCTCGAGGTGGAGGTCGGGGAGGTCTAGGTCGCCCAAGAGGGGGAGTCCAGCCAGGTACTATGCTCTTCCAGCCCGGTCTGAGGCCATTGCTTCAGATTCAGTCATTACAGGTATTGTTCCTGTTTGTCATAGGGATGCATCGGTATTATTTGACCCAATCTCTACATATTCATATGTCTTCTTATTTTGCTTCACATCTGGGGATATCTCGAGATTCTTTGAGTTCCCCCGTTTATGTTTCTACTCCGGTGGGAGATTCTCTTGTTGTGGACCGCGTATATCGGTCATGTTTGATTGTAATCAGTGGTTTTGAGACCAGGGATGATTTATTATTACTCAGTATGGTAGATTTTGATGTTATATTGGGTATGGACTGGTTGTCTCCCTACTATGTTATTCTTGATTGTCACGCCAAGACCGTGACGCTGGCTATGCCAGGATTACCGAGGTTAGAGTGGAGAGGTTCCTTAGAGTACACTCCCCGCCGAGTCATTTCTTTTCCTAAGGCTCAGCGGATGGTTGAAAAGGGGTGTGATGCGTATTTGGCTTATGTGAGAGATGTTAGTGATGAGACCCCTGCAGTTAAGCCTTTCCCCGTTGTGAACACCCAATTTTTGCCCCGCGTGGAAATTACTCCTAAAAATAATCAAAAAATAACTTTTATTGAATTTTAGGAACTTTTCTTTATTTAGTTGCATTTCATGCGTGTTTAATATTTTAAAATCATAGAAAAATCATAAAAATTGTCACATTTTTTATTTCATGTAATCTTAGGTTTAATTCGCATTTTTAGAAATTAATTACCCTTTAATTTATAAATTAATATATAAAAATCACAAAAAATATACCTTAGCTCAATCAATTAGTTTAGTTAATTAGTTAAAATGTTAATTAGGTTATTTTGATAAAAGAAATTTAATTAGTAGTAAGATAATTATTTTTGAAAGATAAATGTGCCCTTGTTTAAAATTGATCCAATTTTAGGGCCCCAAATCCTAGGCCCAACCAAATACCCCTCTTTAAAAACCTACTTTCCTAAAACCTAATGTAATTTTTACCCCCTTCCTTAGAGACTAGGCAGTAACGGCTGACCCTCCTCTCCCCCGGCTCACTCACGGCCACGTTACCGGAATCCGGCGAGCCAAAGCGGTGTCCTTTCCAAAGAGGGCAGGAGTTTCTCATCTTCTTCTCCTCGAGAATTAAACTCACCCAAAACATCTTCTTCTCCACTCCTAACCTAGCCGAACTCCACCCCACCAAATCTCCTAGCAGTCGCAAGACATAGACACACATTTAGATATCGATGGACATAAGAAGGAGATAGGGGAGCAACAACAGAAAAGAGGGGGGAAACAGTGAAGAAATGGAAAATACAGCAAAAGAAAAGGGAGGAGAAGGAACGGCAGGAGCATATTCGTTTGTCCATCTCTGAGTTGTTTAGTTTCTGGTTTGAGGTTTCCGATCGCTGGTTCCGCTTGTTGTCTCCGGCAAATGCTCCGATCAATAATTGTCCGTTTGTTAAGATCCTATGATTCCAACCCGGATAATTAATATAAAAGGTCCTCTTCTTCTCCTCTTCATAGTTTATTTCATCCATTGACTGTGTTAATCGGTTTGTATAATTATTTGATGGCGTGACATTTAAGTATCATTTTATTGAGGTTGGATCTCTGAACCTGATTATTTCTCTGTTTGGTTAGATTATGATTTGGAGTTGTTGCTATTTTTTTTTGTTCAATAAAAGTTCAAAGAATTTTTTTTGGGGGAATCTGGAAATTACAGTTGTTAATGAGTATTGTTTGGAGTTTTGAGTGAGATTAATGTTCGGTTTTCTTTGCTGAAATTTTGCTAAAAAACTAGATCAATAATTTTAACAGTAGACCACTAGGGTAACAAATTGTAAGTTAGACCATATTTTACAAGTTAATGGATATCAAATAGTTCAACAGATAAAAGTAGTGAGTGTTAAACATCCTTATGTACGAATAACTAGCATATATTATCATATATCGTGTACACGTTCGCGTGGTATAATTACAGGCGTCAAATTAAGATCGAAGTATGCGTTCGTGCAACTTTGGACCAAATAGTCTCAATGATAAAATTTTATTAATTGTGTACACGTTCGCGTGACACGAGTACGATTTAAATATGAATTGGGTTTTATAAATAATTAAGCGCGACAAATTGTGTACACATACGCGTGACATGATTTAAGCGCCGATTTTCAAAATGAAACTAAGGTATACGTTCGCGTTACTTTTGAATAAAAAATAACTTTTCTATTAACAAATACTTTTCTTAAAAGTGATGTACACGTTTACGTGACATAAATAAATTTCAAAAACGAACACTTGTAGAGACACCTTTAGGAACGGATTTTTAAAATTATTATCGGAATTACGTACATGCTCGCGTGACGTGATTTTGATTTCTTTTACAAAACAAAAACACGTGCTTGCGCGACTTTGCTGATTTTCTTAAATAAATCAAATGGCATGAATTATGTACACGTACGCGTAGCATTATTTTTGACATATCAAAACTAAACGGGTAACTTGTCATTAAGATAACTCTTTAAATAAGATTGAATAATAAAAGCGGTAAAGAATATAAAAAATGCACATAGGTATAAAAGCAATAATTAAACAATTTAGGCCAAGTTTAATCTTTAAGAGACCGTGCTAGAACCACGGAACTCGGGAATGCCTAACACCTTCTCCCGGGTTAACAAAATTCCTCACCCGAATTTCTGGTTCGGAGACAATTTAAACAGAGTCAAAAAATTTCGGTTTTGGGATTTCTAATAAATAAATGGTGTCCCGGAACACCCAAAAAAATCCGGGTGGCGACTTTGAAACTAATAAAATAAATCCCAAAATTGAATTATGTCACTTAAAGTGAAAAAACTCCCTTATTACCCTTACCGGTGAAAAAGGAGGTGTGACAGCCTTGGCGACTCTGCTGGGGAACGGAACTCAGAACTTCTGGTTCAGGGTTCAAGAATTCGAGCTTGTTAATGTGATTTTACTTGGTTTTTCTGATTGTTGATATTACTGTATTTTTGTGCCTAATGTGCTAATTGTCACTCATTTACCGCTTTGATATTTATTTGAACTGTATTTAAACTGCCTTCTTACGCCTCCCTTCTGAGTCTTCTAAAAATTGGTGCACAAGTTCGCGTGGCTCGCCTTTCTGTTAGAGGTCATACCAAGTAAGAAATACGGGGATGGACTAGCCACTAGGCCGGATAGTCTTTCGTGCTACCGGTACGTCGCTCTCACCCCGACTCGAGTTGTCCGCTCGAGTAGCCAAGGTCTAGAACAAAATCCCAGGTTTAACCTTAGAATGACAAAACCTCATACCGGATCCCTAGTAGGAACGATTATCTGCTTCACGTGCATTTTTGACTTAGGGGACTCAACACAGGGGTTGGTTCCGTTTAGGACAGGTGTACCCGAAACAAAAAGACCATCCTGATGCATCCTACCTGCTATATGTGCATTATTTGTCTCAGTTTGTTTGTCGACCGGCTAAAGAAAGAAAGAAAAACAATAGCAAAACCAAGAGTGAGGATAGAAATTTACCGGTTTTAAAAAAACCCTGATAGTTGAAAAATACCTCGAAACTCTGCTAACATTTTCAGAAAAAAAAAAAGGAAAAAAAAAGAATTTCAAAAAAAGGTGAAAATGAGGCAAAATCATTTTTTTTAGTTAGGTCGAAATTGGCCAAACTACGCAGGTCTGATTCTCACCGGATGTGAGATACGTAGGCAAATCTCATCGGTCCCGACCCCATTATTTAAAAAATCCAAAAAAAATAAATAAAAATATTTTCCTTTAATTCCTTCTTTAGGAGTATTTTCTTAGGAAATTCCAAAAAAATAAAAGACAAAAGAAAAAATAAAAGTTTTAGAACCCAAAAATATTTTTTTTTAAAACAAATCTCAAAAAATATTTTCCTCCCTCCTTTAGAAAAGTCTTTCGTTGAGACCCCCAATTTTTAACAAATCCAAAAATATTTTCCTTTAAATTCCTCCTTAGAAGATCCCAAATAAATACGAAGAAAGAAAGGGATTTTTTAAACCCCAAAAAAAAAGAGAATATTTTCCTTCTTTTCAAAGTCTTTCATATGAAAATAATTAAAAAAAGGGAAATAAAAATCAATCAATATTCAAAATCAAACATATCCTTCAAAAATATTTTTCAAAAAAAAATAAGAAAACAAATATCCAAGAAAAAAAAATCTTTGTCTTTCTTTAAAAGTTCCTCTTTTGAAAATGTAGAGACAACGTTCAAAATCCAAAAATATTTTCGTAAAAGAAAAAAAAATGACAAAACGATTGAAATTCAACAAAAATAATTTCTTCTTACTTTTGAAATTCCCAAAGTTCAAAACAAAAGAAAAAAGAAATTTTAGAGGTCTTTCATTCAAAAATATAAATCCACCATTTTTAGAAGTTTTTTGTCCAGAAACTAAAAAAAGAAAAAGAAATCAAAAAGCGAAAATCCAAAAATATTTTCTTTCTTTAAGAAGTATTTATCTCAAAAATGTCAAAAAAAAAAAAAAAATCATCAATCAAAAATCAAAATCCAAAATACTTTTTTTTAATCTTGAAGTATTTTTCCCAAAAATCCAAAAAAAATAGTAATTCAAAAATCCAAAAAAAAAAAGATACTCTCTTTCTTCTATAGAAGTGTTTCTTCAAAAAATTCTAAAAATAAACTCAGAAACAAAATCAAAAAATATTTCCTTTTTCTTTTGAAGTTTTTCTTTCAAAAACAAAATAAAAAAAAATGAAATTTCAAGAAAAAATTTAAATTCCAAAATATTTTCTTTTATCTTTAGAAGTCTTCATTTCAAAATTTTCAAAGAAAAAATCAAATCAAAATCCAAAACAAAAATATTTTTCCTTCTTTTAGAAGTCTTTCTTTCAAACATTTGAATCAAAATATAAATAAATAAAAAAGAGCCAAAAAATATTTTCTTTCTTCTTTTAAAGCTTTTCTTTCAAAAATTCAAAAAAAAAATGAACGAAATTAAAAAAAAAAAGAGTTAGCTTTATTTACTCTATTCTCAATCTTCCCGAACTACGCATGATCTGATTCATGCGGCGTCATGATACGTAGGCAATCCCCATCAGATTCGATCATAGCAATAGACAAATTGAGTGAAAAAAATAAATAAGAAAAAAAAATAGAAATAATATTGAGTGAAAAATAAATAAAAGAGTGAAAAGAAAGTGAAAAAAGAGAGAAAAAAAAGAGTCACAAAATAACTGAGAAAAACAAAGAGCAAAAATAACAAAACGAGAAAGAAAAGAAATCGAGATACGAAAAAAAAAGGAGAGACAAAATTGGAAAGAGACATTTAAAGGCTGGATGAAACACACAACCGTTCAAACACATGGTAGAAACATTTAGCTGTTAGGTGCATTGCATCCCATTATGCGATTCCTATGTGTTAAATGTCTCCAATTAACCAAGTCTAACGGTAGGGAACCGCCAAGTGCAATTCCTGATTTTCCTGAGTTGATTCCCAGTTAAGATGGGCTTTCCAACATCCTTGTGCCCAACTCACTCTTCCCATGTGGGCACCCTCTAAAGTCGCCTAATGGCCCCAAAATGCCTTCGGTGGATCACCCCAGGCATCAGATGCAAGGGCACATTCAACAATGTTCGTTGCACCACCAGCCTCTACTATGGCACATCCAACAGTGCCCAGGCCAAACTAATACCCTCAGCACTCACAATATGGGTCTCCCATGGGTCATCAAAGAACAATGAGAAACCCCGAGCAGGAAGAAATGGCTCGGAAGATGAGAAGCCTAGAGCAAAGCTTAAAGAACATACATGGTTTGAGTGGTCAGAAGAGTCTCTCCTACTCCGATTTATGCATGTTTCCACATGTTCACCGGCCAGTTGGTTTCAAGACGCCAAAGTTTGAAAATATATGACGGGCACGGAGACCCTAGGGCTCACTTGAAACGATATTGTAACTAGCTAAGGAGTGTTGATGGAAAAGAGGAGTTGCTAATGGCCTACTTCGAAGAAAGTCTCATCGGAATCTCCGCTGAATGGTATATGGATCAAGAAATTCCCGATTGGCATATGTGGGACGATTTGGACCGAGACTTTGTCCGCTAGTTCCAGTATAATGTGGACATCGCACCTGACAGGAACTCTTTGTCCAATTTGAAAAAGAAAACTGCGGAAAGCTTCCGCGAATATGCTGTCAAATGGCGCGAGAAAGCCGCTCGGGTAAATCCTCCAATGGACGAAGCAGAAATGGTTACAGTCTTCCTACCGGCCCAAGAGGCGGACTACTTCCAGAACATGATGTCTGCTATGGGTAGACCGTTCGCTGAAGCTATCAAAATTGGGGAGATGGTAGGAAATGGTTTGAAAACGGGCCGAATCTTGAGTCAATATGCTTTTAAGGCCACATCACAGGCCGTTCAAAATGGTTCGGAGGGTTTGATGAACAGAAACGGGAGAGAAGAGGGAGCCATGATGGCTTCAGACCCTAGGAATTCTCGACGACCTCGGGAATATCCAGGCCCATTTCCCAGAGCTTCACAGCACTATTATCCTCATCAGGAAGCAGCCTATGCTATGTCCACCCTCCCCTATGAAGTAATGAACACTCAGCCACATCCCCGGCCATAACATTATACCCAAAACCGAGCTCCACTTCCCAAAAATGCCCATCTTTACCGATCCCCATATAATCCCTAACCAAATGTTCCCCAATACAATCCTCGCCCAAGAGAGACTTTCAAAAAGAATCAGTTCACCCCTATTGGTGAATCATACTCTAGCTTGTTACAAAAGTTGGTCAGGATAGGTCTACTGCATCCAGTGGCCCCAAACCGGCCGAACCCTGAGTCCGCCTCGCACCGAGCTGATGCTAGATGTGAATACCACTCAGGAGAAGTGGGGCATGACACTGAAGATTGTTGGACTCTTAAAAGAGTAGTGGAAGACCTCGTCGAGGTCCAGGCAATAATGCTTAGAGATGAAGAAGACCCTAATATAATGAAAACTTCACTGTCTGCTCACACTGGGCCAGTAGTCGGAATGATTTGTGAAGATGAAGAATTTTATCCGGCACTGAAGGCCATTGCAGCCATTGCCGAGACAAAAGAAAAGCTTAAAAAAAACGGTCGCCAAGCCTGAAAGTTTCCCCATCAGATGGGAGTCTTGGTAGCCAGTCTTGCTATCCTTTCTGCGTCCGAATTATCTCAGGGTGTGATCCGGATATTTTACTTTATTGTCTTACTTTCCGATGTAAACCCTTATATTTTTAAACTTCAAAAAAAAAAATCAAAAAATCAAATGGACTTAATAATTCATTTTTCAAGAATATCTCTTTTCTTACTCTACTTTTAGTTATGTTTAAATGCATATTTCAATAACATGACATGCTTGCGGACTTCATGCCCAGATCCTAAAATGCTGTCAGACCTCGAAATAATGAATCAAGAATCAGAATGCAAATGAAGTTGGGTTAAGGAAGTAAAACCATGAATCGGAACATCCAAAGGAAAATTGGTTCAGATTGAAAAGGTCCATACAGTACTACTGCCAAAAGAATGCGTTTGTACTTGGGATACATCAAAGAAAATGTGCCTGAAACAACTGTCAATGCAGGTGCAGTCAAAAGATCCTAAAACGCTGTCAGACTTCGAAATAATGAATCAAGAATCAGAAAGCAAATGAAGTTAGGTCAAAAAAATAAAACAATGAATCGGAACAGCCAAAAGAAAATATGTTCATATTGGAAAGGTCTATGCATTGCAACTAGAGTACTGCCAAAAGAGTGCGTTATACTTGGGGCTCGAAGAAAATGTCCCTGAAACAACTGTCAACGCAGGTGAAGTCAAAAGGTACTATCCTCCATGTAAGATGAAATGTTCTCCGGTTGGGATGACGAAGGCTTTCATTCTCGCTACTCAAACACCATTAACCCTTTTTGCAAACCCTTTGAGTTGGTTACTCTTATTTGATTACCCTCTTTGGAACCCGAAAGTGTTATTGGAAAACAAAACAAAACAAAATTGAAAAATGAAAAAAAAACATGAAAAATAAAAATGAAGAAGAAAGAGGAAAAAGAAAAAAGAAAAAAAATGAAATGAAAAAGAAAAAGAGAACAAGGAAAGCAAAAGAAAGAGAAAACAAAACAAAACAGAGGAAAAACAAAAAAAAAGTTCCCTGAACTACGTTTGACTTGATTCCGAAAGGATACGTAGGCAGCCTCATCCTGGGGTTCAGTCACACCAAAATAAAATTCCAAATTTCTCCATAAGTGAAACTGGGGCAGAAATTATGATATGTTCGGCGATGTGTCACCTGAAAGGTTCTAAAGTTGTAATTCAACACAAATTCTTTTCACCAAAAACCCTGTTCAAAGTCCTTCCGATCAATCGACAAAGATGTTTAAAGTTGGAGGATGCATATGTTTGAAGCTGATACAAGCAAATGAGAGAAATTAAAATAAGAGAGTCTTATCGGTGAAAACCCACACGGGCACCGTGAGGCGATGGCGAGAAGAGAAATGAAAATGAGAGAGTCTCATTGGTGAAAACCCACACGGGCACCGTGAGGCGACGATAAGAAGATAAATGAGAGAGGTTAGTCGGTGAAAACCCACAAAGGGCACCACTGATCGAAAAGAGGATAATTGGTCACTGACATGAACACTGTCCGGGGCAAGGTTTCTCGATCTCGAGGTGATAGTGTTGATGAATTTCTGAGAGTCGGACGGTTTACACGGATCATGCATCCAGTCCAAAAGGCATGTCATGTTCATTGAAGTCCGCATGCACTCCAGATAAGTCCTTTCCTTTCCCCGAAAGGGACACCTCTTGTTTACATTCATTGTCCATTCTGACATTTATTTTTCTATTGAATCCCTTTCGGTCTAACTCTGTTCCTAAACTAAGGCAAAGAAAGAATGGCAAGACTGATTTACAGGGCTCTCATTTGACGGGCTAATATGCAAAAGGCACCCAGCCTCGTCAGGGGCATCGAGTCGATCTCGAATGGCCATAGCGGCCGATACTTCAAACTCAAAAACCCTTGAAAGGAGAAAAATCAAATTGAAGCGCCTATAAAGGCGAATGAAGTGAAAGGTTGAGTCCCACATGGCTAACAATCTCGGCAAGGTTTGAAAAGCCGAAATATTCCAAATGCCCTAAAGTTAAAGTTGGAAGAAAAGTCAGAAATGAAAGTCCAATAAAGGCCAAATAAAGTTGGAAAGGTTAAGTCTCGCGACTAACCGTTGCAGCTGAATTTGAGGGGCCAAAACTCCTCCCGATACTCTGGAAATCCAAAAGAAAAGCAAGTGAAAGGCCTACAAAGGCAAAACAAAAATGTTGGGTCCCACGTGACCGATCGCCATGGTAGAATCTGGAAAGCCAAGGTCCCCGGGATTAGAGATGAAACCCAATCCCCAGCAAGCAAGCAAGCAGTTGAAATATTCATCAAAGGGGCCAAGATCAAGCAAGTTGAAATAATCAAGGCCGCAAAACCAACCACCGTTTCAAACTGACAATTGTTCTTTGTTTGAAGGAAACAGGTGTGATTCAAAAGCAACCTTGCAAAATGCAAGTGTAACCAAAAGAAAAGGCGCAAGAGCTAGAAGCAGCTCTGCAGCAACAACTCCAAAAAGGGAAGTTTTCTCCAAAATTCTTTCCTGCATTCACTCAAAATAAAATGAAAAGAAAAGAAAAGAAGAAAAACGATGTTGAAAACAATTCAAACTTAAAGTAGTATAGGACCTCCAATCCCTAGCTACACCTTTTCCAACATAGGATATTTCATTCCTTAGTTGATGCCAACATAGGGTCTCCACTCCCTAATTGATGCCAGCATAAGCTGATGCCGATAAACTCGATGCCAACCTAGTATATTCCATTCCTTAGTTGATGCCAACATAGGGTCTCCATTCCCTAGTTGATGCCAGCATAACCTGATGCCGACATAATTCGATGCCAATATAGGATATTCCATTACTTAGTTGATGCCAACATAGGGTCTCCATTCCCCAGTTGATGCCAGCATAACCTGATGCCGACATAACTCGATGCCAACATAGGATATTACATTCCTTAGTTGATGCAACCATAAGGTCTCTACTCCCTAGTTGATGCCGGCATAACCCGATGATTCTTCCAACATTAGGTCCCACTCCCTAGTAGACACCGACATAACCTGGTGATCTTTCTGACAACAGCATAACCTGTTGATCATCTCCTAACACTGGCATAACCCAATGATCTCCTTTTCCCCAGGCAGCAGCATAACCTTTTGACCATTCCAGACACTGGCATAACCTGGTAATCTTTCTGACAACAACATAACCTGTTGATCATCTCCTAACATTGGCATAACCCAGTGATCTCCTTTTTCCAGGCAACAGCATAACCTGTTGACCTTTCCAGACACCGGCATAACCTGGTGATTTTTCTCGACAACAACATAACCTGTTGATCGCTTACTGACACTGGCACAACCCAGTGATCTTTTCTCAAGGCAACAACATAACCTGTTGACCTTTCCAGACACCGGAATAACCTGGTGATTTTTCCCAACAACAACATAACTTGTTGATCGCTTCCTGACACTGGCATAACCCAGTGATCTCTTTTTTAGGCAACAACATAACATATTGACCTTTCCAGACACCGGCATAACCTGGTGATATTTCCTGACAACAGCATAACCTGTTGATCATTTCCAGACATTGGCATAACCTAGTGATCTCCTTTTTCAGGTAACAACATAACATGTTGACCTTTCCAGGCATCAGCACAACCTGGTGATCTCTTCCTGACAACAACATAACCTGTTGATTATTCCCTGACACTGGCAAAACCCAGTGATCTCTTTTCCCCAAGAAACGACATAACCTGTTGACCTTTTCAGACACCAGCATAACCCAGTAATCTCTTTACCCCCAGAAAACGACTTAACCCGTTGATCCTCCCCAGACACCAGCATAACCTGGTGATCTTTTCTCAACGACAGCATAACCTATCGATCTCTTCCAACATAGAGTCTCCAACCCCTAGTTGATTTTACCTTTGAGCATAGGATATCCACTCCCTAGTCTACAATAACTCTGGTGCACTTCTCCCGGCGTTTGACCGCTTTCAATAATAAAGTCGTATAAATTTCCTCACAATAACTCATGAAATTTTCCTAGTGAAAAGTTGGGCAGAAAATTTCGTTCGTTTGCTTTTTGATTTTGTGCAGATTGCATTTTTAGGACAATGGATTCGAGACGAACAAAAGAAGACGTCTCAATTCAGAATAAAAGAAAAGAAGAAAAAGAAAAAAGTTGAACCCCAAAGTGCAGAAGCGGGAAAGACGTGGACTATTCAAAACTAGATTGAAGTCATCCGTTCTTTATATCATGCCTTGATCTAAAAAGCTGAAGAAGATTTAACCAACACCTACAACGCAAGCATCAAGATTCAGATCGGAGTATATATAAAGAAGCAGCCAAGACTCAAGATCAAGTTTCAGAAGGCCCGTAGATAGGAATCTTGTAACTCGTAGCTGATAGGCTTAGTTAGTCTTTTTCATTTGGATTTTGATGTAATAGCAGGACCATGAACCGGAGCCTCGGACGGAACCTCGCTCGACTCTCGAACTTATCATTCCAAAACTTCCAGAACTACACTAACCTGATTCCTTTATAGCCAAGGATATGTAGGCAACCTCCGAAGCAAGGTTCGGTCAAAACGTTTTCAAAATGCTTCCAAATGGAGTACCAAACGGCAAAAATTGCTCGTGGTCGTCCACTTTATCTTTGCCCGAAAACTCTTCATGTTCTCGAGCAAAGAGGGGCAGCCGTGAACACCCAATTTTTGCCCCGCATGAAAATTACTTCTAAAAAAATTTAAAAATAACTTTTATTGAATTTTAGGAACTTTTCGTTATTTAGTTGCATTTCATGCATGTTTAATATTTTAAAATCATAGAAAAATCATAAAAATTGTCACATTTTTTATTTCATGTAATCTTAGGTTTAATTTGCATTTTTAGAAATTAATCACCCTTTAATTGATAGATTAATATATAAAAGTCATAAAAAATATACATTAGCTTAATCAATTAGTTTAGTTAATTAGTTAAAATGTTAATTAGGTCGTTTTGATAAAAGAAATTTAATTAGTAGTAAGATGACTATTTTTGAAAGATAAAATTTGCCCTTGTTTCAAATTAGCTCAATTTTAGGGCCCAAAATCCTAGGCCCAACCAAATACCCCTCTTTAAAAACCCCACTTTCCTAAAACCTAGACCTAAGTTTTACCCCCTTCCTTAGAGACTAGGCAGTAACGGCTGACCCCCCCCCCCCCCCCCCCCCCCCCCCCCCCCCCCCCCCCCCCCCCCCCCCCCCCCCCCCCCCCCCCCCCCCCCCCCTCCTCTCTCCCCCGGCTCACTCACGGCCACGTTACCAGAATCTGGCGAGCCAAAGTCGGTGTCCTTTCCAAAGAGGGCAGGAGTTTCTCATCTTCTTCTCCTCGAGAATCAAACTCACCCAAAAAATCTTCTTCTCCACACCTAACCTAGCCGAACTCTACCCCACCAAATCTCCTAGCAGCCGCAAGACATAGACACACATTTAGATATAGATGGACATAAGAAGGAGATAGGGGAGCAGCAACAAAAAAGAAGGGGGAAACAGTAAAGAAATGGAAAATACAGCAAAAGAAAAGGGAGGAGAAGGAACAACAGGAGCATATTCGTTTGTCCATCTCTGAGTTGTTTAGTTTCTGTTTTGAGGTTTCCGGTCGCTGGCTCCGCTTGTTGTCTCCGGCAAACGCTCCGATCAATAATTATCCATTTGTTAAGATCCTATGATTCCAACTCGGATAATTAATATAAAAGGTCCTCTTCTTCTCCTCTTCATAGTTTATTTCATCCATTGACTGTGTTAATCGGTTTGTATAATTATTTGACGGCGTGACATTTTAGTATCATTTTATTGAGGTTGGATCTCTGAACCTGATTATTTCTCTGTTTGGTGAGATTATGATTTGGAGTTGTTGCTATTTTGTTTTGTTCAATAAAAGTTCAAAGAATTGTTTTTTGGGGGAATCTGGAAATTACAGTTGTTAATGAGTATTGTTTGGAGTTGTGAGGGAGATTAATGTTTGGTTTTCTTTTCTGAAATTTTGCTAAAAAACTAGATCAATAATTTTAACAGTAGACCACTAGGGTAACAAATTGTAAGTTAGACCATATTTTACAAGTTAATGGATATCAAATAGTTCAACAGATAAAAGTAGTGAGTGTTAAACATCCTTAAGTACGAATAACTAGCATATATTATCATATATTGTGTACACGTTCACATGGTATAATTACGGGCTTCAAATTAAGATCGAAGTATGCGTTCGCGCAACTTTGCACCAAATAGTCTCAACGATAAAATTTTATTAATTGTGTACACGTTCGCGTGACACGAGTACGATTTAAAGATGAATTGGGTTTCTTAAATAATTAAGCGTGACAAATTGTGTACACGTACGCGTGACATGATTTAAGCGTCGATTTTCAAAATGAAACTAAGGTATACGTTCGCGTAACTTTGAATAAAAAATAACTTTTCGATTAACAAATATTTTTCTTAAAAGTGGTGTACACGTTTACGTGACATAAATAAATTTCAAAAACGAACACTCGTAGAGACACCTTTAGGAACGGATTTTTAAAATTATTATCGGAATTATGTACATGCTTGCGTGATGTGATTTCGATTTCTTTTACAAAACAAAAACACGTGCTCGCACGACTTTGCCGATTTTCTTAAATAAATCAAATGGCATGAATTATGTACACGTACGCGTGACATGATTTTTGACATATCAAAACTAAACGGGTAACCTCTCATTAAGATAGCTCTTTAAATAAGATTGAATAATAAAAGCGGTAAAGAATATATAAAATGCACATAGGTATAAAAGCAATAATTAAACAATTTAGGCCAAATTTAATCATTAAGCGCCGTGCTAGAACAACGGAACTCAGGAATGCCTAACACCTTCTGCCGGGTTAACAGAATTCCACACCCAGATTTCTGGTTCGCAGACAATTTAAACAGATTCAAAATTCCTCACTTTTGGGATTTCTAATAAATAAATTGTGTCCCGGAACATCGTAAAAAATTTGGGTGGCGACTCTAAACTAATAAAATAAATCCCAAATTGAATAATGTCACTTAAAGTGGAAAACTCCCTTATTACCCCTACTGGTGAAAAAAGAGGTGTGACACCCGTTGTTAGGGACTACCCTGATGTTTTTCCAGCTGATCTTCCGGGTATGCCGCCCGACAGAGATATTTATTTCGGCATTGACTTGTTGCCGGTCACTCAGCCCATTTCCATTCCTCCCTATCGCATGGCTCCGCCTGAGTTAAAGGAGTTGAAGGAGCAGTTGCAGGAGTTGCTTGACAAAGGTTTCATCAGGCCCAGTGTATCACCTTGGGGTGCTCCGGTGTTATTTGTGAAGAAGAGGGATAGTTCGATGCTTATGTGC
>ML272320.1:0-29046 GCA_005239495.1 Nicotiana undulata | reverse complement strand
AGGGTAACAAATTGTAAGTTAGACCATATTTTACAAGTTAATGGATATCAAATAGTTCAACAGATAAAAGTAGTGAGTGTTAAACATCCTTAAGTACGAATAACTAGCATATATTATCATATATTGTGTACACGTTCACATGGTATAATTACGGGCTTCAAATTAAGATCGAAGTATGCGTTCGCGCAACTTTGCACCAAATAGTCTCAACGATAAAATTTTATTAATTGTGTACACGTTCGCGTGACACGAGTACGATTTAAAGATGAATTGGGTTTCTTAAATAATTAAGCGTGACAAATTGTGTACACGTACGCGTGACATGATTTAAGCGTCGATTTTCAAAATGAAACTAAGGTATACGTTCGCGTAACTTTGAATAAAAAATAACTTTTCGATTAACAAATATTTTTCTTAAAAGTGGTGTACACGTTTACGTGACATAAATAAATTTCAAAAACGAACACTCGTAGAGACACCTTTAGGAACGGATTTTTAAAATTATTATCGGAATTATGTACATGCTTGCGTGATGTGATTTCGATTTCTTTTACAAAACAAAAACACGTGCTCGCACGACTTTGCCGATTTTCTTAAATAAATCAAATGGCATGAATTATGTACACGTACGCGTGACATGATTTTTGACATATCAAAACTAAACGGGTAACCTCTCATTAAGATAGCTCTTTAAATAAGATTGAATAATAAAAGCGGTAAAGAATATATAAAATGCACATAGGTATAAAAGCAATAATTAAACAATTTAGGCCAAATTTAATCATTAAGCGCCGTGCTAGAACAACGGAACTCAGGAATGCCTAACACCTTCTGCCGGGTTAACAGAATTCCACACCCAGATTTCTGGTTCGCAGACAATTTAAACAGATTCAAAATTCCTCACTTTTGGGATTTCTAATAAATAAATTGTGTCCCGGAACATCGTAAAAAATTTGGGTGGCGACTCTAAACTAATAAAATAAATCCCAAATTGAATAATGTCACTTAAAGTGGAAAACTCCCTTATTACCCCTACTGGTGAAAAAAGAGGTGTGACACCCGTTGTTAGGGACTACCCTGATGTTTTTCCAGCTGATCTTCCGGGTATGCCGCCCGACAGAGATATTTATTTCGGCATTGACTTGTTGCCGGTCACTCAGCCCATTTCCATTCCTCCCTATCGCATGGCTCCGCCTGAGTTAAAGGAGTTGAAGGAGCAGTTGCAGGAGTTGCTTGACAAAGGTTTCATCAGGCCCAGTGTATCACCTTGGGGTGCTCCGGTGTTATTTGTGAAGAAGAGGGATAGTTCGATGCTTATGTGCATTGACTACCGGCATCTGAATAAGGTGACAGTGAAGAACAGGTACCCATTGCCCCGCATTGATGATTTATTTGACCAGTTACAGGGTGCTAGGATGTTCTCCAAGATTGATCTTCGTTCGGGTTATCATCAGTTGAAGATTCGGGAGCCGGATATCCCGAAGACTGCCTTCAGGACCAGATATGGCCACTATGAGTTCCTTGTTATGTCATTTGGGCTGACCAATGCCCCAACAGCCTTTATGCACCTGATGCACAGCGTATTTCGGCCTCATCTTGATACCTTCGTCATCGTGTTCATTGACGACATTCTGGTATATTCTCGGTCCCAGGAGGACCATGTGTAGCACTTGAGGATCGTGCTTCAGACATTGAGAGAGAAGAAGGTGTATGCCAAAATTTTCTAAGTGTGAATTTTGGCTTGATTCTGTGGCATTCTTAGGCCATGTGGTATCTTCGGATGGGATCAAGGTAGACCCGAAGAAGGTAGACGCAGTAGAGAGCTGGCCCAGACTATCTTCAGCTACTGAGATCCGTAGTTTCCTTGGTTTGGCTGGGTATTATCGCTGTTTTATGGAGGGATTTTCATCCATTGTAGCACCCATGACCAGACTAACCTAGAAGGGTGACCGAGGAGTGAGGAGATCTTTCAAAAGCTCAAGACAGCCCTGACTATAGCTCCAGTGTTAGTATTACCCACCGGTTCAAGGTCCTATACGGTCTATTGTGATGCTTCGAGGATTGGCCTAGGAGTAGTGTTGATGCAGGACGGTAGGGTGATTGCCTACGCGTCCAGACAATTGAAGGTGCGCGAGAAGAACTACCATGTGCATGATCTCGAGTTGGCAGCGATTGTTCACTCCTTGAAGATATGGCGTCATTATTTATATGGTGTTCCCTGTGAGATATTCACGGATCACCGGAGTTTGCAGCATATATTCAGGCAGAAGGATCTTAATTTGCGCCAGCGTAGGTGGTTGGAGTTACTCAAGGATTATGACATCACTATAGTATACCACCCGGGGAAGGCCAATGTGGTGGTCGACGCCTTGAGTCGCCGGGCGAAGAGTTTGGGTAGTTTGGCATATCTTCGTGCAGCTGAGAGGCCCTTAGCCTTGGATGTTCAGTCCTTAGCCATTCAGCTCGTGAGGCTGGATCTTTCTGAGCCTCGCCGGGTTTTTGCTTGCATTGTTGCTCGATCTTCTCCTTATGACCGCATTCAGGAGCGCCAGTATGAGGATCCCAACCTTCGGGCTCTTCAGGATAGAGTTCGGCAGGGTTATGCCAGGTATGTGACCATAGGTGATGACGGTGTGATGAGGATGCAGGGCCGGATTTGTGTGCCCAATGTAGATGGATTTCGGGAGTTGATTCTTGAGGAGGCCCATAACTCGCGGTATTCCATCCATCCGGGTACCGCGAAGATGTACCAGGATCTGAGACAGCACTATTGGTGGAAAAGGATGAAGAAGGATATATCGGAGTTTGTAGCCAAGTGTCTCAATTGTTAGCAAGTCAAATGTGAGCATCAGAGACCGGGAGGAGTACTTTAGCAGATTAAGCTTCCAGAGTGGAAGTGGGAGCGGATCACCATGGAATTTGTGGTTGGACTTCCTCGGACCTTGGGGAAGCATGATGTTATTTGGGTGATTGTGGCCCGGCTGATCAAATCAACACATTTCATTCCAGTGTTGACTACATATTCTTTTGAGAGGTTGGCCTAGATCTACATCCGGGAGATAGTCCGGTTGCACGGTGTGCCGGTGTCCATTATATCAAATCGAGGTCCTCAATTCACCTTGCACTTCTGGAGAGCCTTGCATAGTGTGTTAGGTACCCAGATAGATCTCAGTACATCATTTCACCCCCAGATGGACAGGCAGTCCGAGCGCACGATTCAGATTCTCGAGGATATGCTCCGTGCCTGTGTGATGGATTTTGGAGGGTCATGGGATCGATACTTGCCTCTTGCAGAGTTTGCTTATAGTAACAGCTACCAGTCCAGCATTCAGATGGCGCCGTATGAGGCTTTGTATGGTAGGCGGTGCAGGTCTCCAGTAGGATGGTTTGAGCCGGGCGAGGCCTTATTGTTGGGTACAGACTTGGTTCAGGATGCCCTGGACAAGGTGAAGGTGATCCAGGAGAGACTTTGCACAGCTCAGTCCAGGCAGAAGAGTTACGCAGATCGGAAGGTTCGTGACTTGGCATTCATGGCATGGTGATCGGGTATTGCTTCGGGTATCGCCTATGAAGGGCGTCATGAGATTCGGAAAGAAGGGTAAGCTGAGTCCGAGGTTCATTGGCCCTTTTGAGGTGTTGGAGCGGGTTGGGGAGGTTGCTTATGAGTTGGCCTTACCTCCCAACCTAGAAGGTGTTCATCCAGTATTCCATGTTTCCATGCTCCGGAAGTATCACGGTGATCCGACTCATGTTTTGGATTTCAGCTCAGTCCAGTTGGACAAGGATCGATCATTCGTTGAGGAGCCTGTGGCTATATTGGACAGGCAGGTCAGGAAGCTCAGATCGAAGAATATTGCCTCAGTCAAGGTTCAGTGGATGGGTCATCCGGTCGAGGAGGCGACTTGGGATACCGAGCAGGACATGCAAAGTCAATACCCTTATCTTTTCTCAGCTTCAGGTATGTTTCTATACTCGTTCGAGGATGAATGATTTTCTTAAGAGGGGGAGAATGTAACGACCCAGTCGGTCGTTTTGAGAGTTAGCGCCCCGATCCCCTAATAACTTCTTCTCCCCTGCTTATTTATGCTATTGGAACTTGTCGGAGCGTTGAGTGGTTAAATTCGATGTGATTTTGGACATATAGTCCTTTAATATGAATTTTAGCTTTAGAAATCGGACTGTAGCTAGAACTGTGTGAAGACTGATCCGGAATGGAAATCCGTCGACTCATTTAGCTCCGTTGGGTGATTCCGGGGTTAGGAGCGTATTCGTAATGTGTTTTCGAGGACGGTGGTAGATTTAGGCTTGAATTGGCGAAAGTTAGAATTTCGGCGATTCCAGCCGATAGGTGAAATTTTGATATCGGACTCGGAATGGAATTCCAAAACTGACAGCAGGTCCGTAATGTCATTTATGACATGTGTGTAAAATTTGAGGTCATTCGGACGAGTTTAGACGTGATTCGGCATCAGATGTGGATTTTAGAAATTTCCTAAGTTCTTAGGCTTGAATCTATGCATATTTGACGATTTTGATGTTATGAGATGTGTTTTTAAGGCTCGACCAAGTTTGAATAAGATATTTGGGTCAGTTGGTAGGTTTGGTTGAGGTCCCGGGGGCCTCGTGGTTGTTTCGGATGCCCAACGGGTGAATTTGGACCCTTAGGAGTTGCTGAACCAATTCTCTTTCTCGTGTCTCGAACCTGCGATAATTCTCCCGCAGGTGCGGAGGGGGTGCACGCAGGTGCGAAAGTAGCTCAGGCTGTCCAGTCTCGCAGGCGCGGAGGAATATCCGCAGGTGCAAAGCCGCACCTGCGACCCAGCCACCGCAGGTGCGACCCCGGGGGACTTTTTGGTCGAATTTTCTAATTTCTCGCATTAGCTTAGAAATAATTAGCTTTTTGTTCCCTTGAAGTGATATTTACATTATGCAATTGAATTGAATAGATTTGGACCACCCGGAGTCGGATACTCGTGGCAAGAGCGTGGTACTGAGTTGATTAGCGCAGTCAAGGTAAGTGGCTTGCCTAACTCTATGTTGGGGACTTCCCCTTAGGTTTTTTTATACTGAGTTTGTTATGTGGACGCCGTGTACGTGAGGTGACGAGTGCGTACACGGGTCATTGTTGCTAAAACTCCACTTTTCCTTCCATGACATAACTCATTTTCATTCCTATATTACTGCTTTATGTCATAACTGAGTAGTTAGCGTAGGAATAAGCATGCCTACCTGTCCTTACTTGAATCCCTCTTATTTGCTACTAATTGCACCATGCTTAGGTAGTTAACCTTATTCTTGCCTGTTGTTTTCTTGAACCGTTTAATTAAACCGTATACGATAGACTTCTGCATTGCATATTTAAATTAGGACTACGAACCGAGATCCGGGAGCGTTCCCCCCTGTACTACATTGCATATTTAAATTGGGACTACGGGCTAAGATCCGGGATCTTTCCCCTTGTACTGCATAGCATATTTAAATTGGGACTACGGACCGAGATCCGGGAGCTTTCCCCCTGTACTGCATTGCATATTTGCTGTTGAGATATATGATGTGCTAAGCCGAGGGCTCTTCTTTATTATTCCTTTAGTTTTCCTTTTTAATCTTGCTATCATTGCTTATTTATATTTCACTGTTTAGACTTATAACTGTCTTGTTTTCAAACTCAGTAGAGCCTTAACCTGACCTAGTCACTACTTGACTGGGGTTAGGCTTGGCACTTACGGAGTACCGAATGTGGAGTACTCACGCCCTTTCCTGCGCATGTTTTCCCCGTGTGCAGATCCAGGTACCGGTATACAGCATTTTGGCTAGGAGTACTACAGCACTTGCTCAGGAGACCGCAAGGTATTTCTGCCGCGTCCGCAGAATCTCACGTGTCCCCATCTACTCTACTATAGGCTAGGAGATAGACATATACATATTTTCTTTATTCCGATTGTATAGAGCTATAAATGTATAAAGCTTGTGACTTGGTGACATTCCGGGTTTTGGGAAAGTAAAAGTTGTACATGTCGAGCGGCTAAGTTTATAGTATTAATTAATCTTTACTGTTTGGTCATTATTTGTCTTGTTCTTCCGCAATTTAGGCTTACCTAGTCGTAGAGACTAGGTGCCGTCACGAGACCGTTCGGAGGGTAAATTCGGGTCGTGACAATCAGGTTCCTTATCTAGTTGTTAACAATAAGTTTGTTAGATCATCAAAACATAAAACTAAGGTACTTGAAATCCATCAAATTAACGATTGAAGCGCGGCCCCCAAAATGATTATGCAGTCGCATAAAGGACCGCAAAATGACCTCCAATATTTGGCTTTTCTTCTGTTGCACTCTGCGACAGGTCTACGCTCCGCTGCGTTATTCTGCAGTCGCATAGTAGGCCGCAAAAATACCATGTTCTGCTAGAAATATTCATCCAACTCCCCAACGCATTGTACTACCCAAAAAGTTCGTACCGCAACTCAAACACGTTAGCCTACCCCGGTACTATGGAACCTAAAGTTTTAAGTAAAAAAGATTTACGAGGCCTTACAGGTTACTTATAAGAATTTAATTGTAGTTGCTATTACATGTTATCTCTTTCCTTATAAGCATTTAATTGAAATTATTATTATAGGTTTTATCTTTCATTGTCGAGTTCACTCTTATATGCATTTAGTAGAGGTTATTATTATATGTCATATCTTTCAATTTTGAGTTATTCGTATGCATTTGATTGGAGTTTTAGTTATTGATAGCTATTAACATGTTTTAAATAAAGTAATCATTTTGTGGAATATCTTTCATTGTTAAGTTTTCTCCATTTCAATGTGTTGTTGTTGAGACTCTTGTATACATTGTTGTTAAGGTGTGGGATATGCATTGTTGTGATATTGGTATTGTTGCTTTGGAAATATTTGTGGTATATGTGGACTTGTTATGTGGATTGATTCAGGCTATGCAGATAAGGGTGGTATTTCACTGTTGTTGATTGTGCAGAAAGATATGGGTGGCTATCGTGCATATTTTCTAGGTGGACTGATACAGGTAGCTATTGTGTATATTGTCTGGGTAGAGTGATACGTGTGGCTATTATGTTATTGCCATGGCGGAGCGATACAGGTGGCTATTGATATACCGTCAAGGCAGAGCAATAAAAGGAGGCTATGTTATGGCCTTGTGCCTTATTTTTGATGATATTTGGCTGTCGACATGATTTTTCTTGTGTGTGTCAAGCACATTGCGTTACTTGTTGTGTTGTTTACAATGGGATACTTTATATTTTTAATATTACTTGTTGATTTGGGTTGTAATAGTACACTTGCACATGCCTACACCGTAACATGTCATTTATACCATTTTCAGGAGTATGAAACTTGATATTCATTGATCAGGCACATGTATTCTTGTATATCTATTTTCATTGTGTTATTGAGCGTATGACCATGTTGGGCGGACTGTGAAAGTCAGCTTGTGACCATTACAGGCGGATTGAGATATTGGCACGTGAGTTGTCCATGTGGTTGTGATTGATAATGTGGACACGAAGTGACATGCGCATATCATTTATGATTTGGGATTCTTAACTTGTGGCTATGAGATGTGGTACCTCGAGGTGATTTTGTTGTAAACCTTGTGTTAGAACGACTTGACTTTTTGGTTGTCATTTGTTTTCCTTATTTGGTTTCACTTGTACTTTAACGTTGTTTTGATTACTTTATTGTTTTATCACATGTTTATTCCTTGTTGTCATTTATTGATTCTTGCGTCTATTATTAGCTTTACACTGATATACTGCACAAGTTATTATGTCTAGTAGGTGTTTTGACTTGTACCTCTTCACTACTCCACCGAGGTTAGTCTTCATACTTACTAGATACCGACTATGGTGTACTCATACTACACTTCTGCATATTTTTGTGTTGATCCAAGTGTTGGAGATTGTGGACCCAAGTAGTGTTAGCTTCTTTGATCGCGAGGATTCGAGGTAGATCTGCTCAATCGCCGTAGTCCCTTGGAGTCCTTTTTCTTTTAATTATACTGTTAATATGCTATCTGAACAATACTATATTTTGTTTTGAGATATTTTTATGTATTCAGCTAGAGTTCGTGAATCTGTACTACCTAGTCTTCGGAAGATAGTTGTGATTATTGTCGCGTAGGCTTGTATCATCTTTATTTTAGTATTTATGTTAAACTTTTCTTTTTAAAAATATCATGTTAATTGGTTTAACTGTTGTAAGTAATCAGCTTACCTAGTTTTAGAGACTAGGTGTCATCACGATCCTTAAGGTAAGATTTTGTGTCGTGAAAACATGCATATGAACTTCACTCGAAATATGAATGAATCAACTTACCAAATAGCAATAGCTGGTCGTGTGTGTGACAAGTATATCAAGTGTTCCACTAGTCTTTGATATCTTCCTTTGTTAGTAGGAACTTGATAAAGAAGTTGCTCCAAGCCATGATTTTGTTTAATCAGTGTATTGATAGGTAGACAACTTAACATACAAGTTGCTTTTGCCAAATCAAGAACCTATTTTCATTGAGATTATAAAACTCCTTGTTTGTATCTAATAACTTCAATACCCAAGAAATACTTTAATTTGTCCAGATATTTCATATCGATGTCCGGGGTAAGCAATTCTTCAATTTAGTCTTCTCATCAACATCATTACCAGTTATAATCATGTCATCAACATAGATAATAAGAGATTTTAACTTACCATTTTATCTCTTAAAAAACAAGTGTGATCTGTATTGCTCTGAGTGTAGCTATATTTCTTCATTGCTAGTCGGCATCTTTCAAACCATGCTCTAGATGATTGTTTCAAACAATACAACGCCTTGTTTAACTTGAACACCAAAATTTATATTTTCAGAAGTGTTGTAACCTAGAGGTATGCTCATACAAATTTCTTCAGATAGATCTCCATGTAAAAAGGTGCTCTTCACATCATCTTGCTACAAAGGCCAATCAAGACTATAAGTTATAGATAATAGAACACGAACAACATTTAACTTTGCCACTGGCGCAAAAGTCTCCTAATAATAAACATTATAAGTTTGTGTATATCCACGCACAACTAGACTTTCTTTAAACCGATCTATTGAATCATCTGGTTTGTGCTTCATTGAAACAATTCATTTGCATCTGACGAGTTTCTTTCCTTCTCGTAAAAGCACGATATCCCATGTCTGATTTTTCTCTAAGGCTTGCATCTCCTCAGTCATGGATTTTTCTCATCTAGTATCACCCAATGCCTCTTCAAACCTTGTTGGGAATTTAATATATGACATTTGATTCAAAAAATCTAGAATAGCACTTGGAAAGTGTCAGCTAGAAACATAATGAGCAATATGATATTTGACTTTTTTTGAATTATTAGGTATCTCTCTGGTGCTTTACCTTGGCTGGTCCGAGGAGGTAACAAATATATGTTATAATCAGTAGAAACCACTGGTTTAGTTTCATCAACTAAATTACTAGTATTTTTCTAAAAACTATTACATACCTCAGGAACATAATCAGCAAGAGAATCATTAGTACTAGAGAGGGGAGCTCTTCACTTTCTTGTTGTACTTCTTGATCGAGAGTGTCGTGATTTGGAGTAGTTGAAACAACCTCTGTATTAGCTGATGTATGATTATTATCAGGCAGTAAAACTATCTAATTCTACTCTTCAACTATATTCTCCCCTTGAATAGAAAAATCAGATATCTCTTGATAGAAATACATCTCTATTTCAAAAAAAGTAACATCCATAGTTATGTACAATCTTCTGGTAGGAGGATGATAACATTTGCAACTCTTCTTTTGAGGAAAATACCCAATAAATACACATCGTAATGCACATGGATCAATTTTTGTACGTTGGTATTTAGGGTGTAATGAACCGACCAGTTATTTTGTGTATTGTAGCACTATTCCCCTATTTATCACTCCTTCTATGTTCATTTGTGGTTATATGACTTGCCGCGAAGGTTGGATTGGTTCCGGAGAAGTTTTGGAGTGAATTAGGACACTTAGTCCTGAAAATTGAAAGCTTAAGTTGTAAGAGTTGACCGAAGTTTGACTTTTGTGTAGACGATTCTAGAATAGAGATTTAATGGTTCTAATAGCTTCGCATGGTTATTTGAACTTAAGAGTATGTCTGGATATTGATTTGGAGGTTCGCAGGTCGTTTTGGCTTATATTGGCAAAATTTAGAAACGTTGAAGGTTTGGAAGGTTAAGAGGTATGACCGAGTGTTGACTTTATTGATACCAGGCTATGATTTTTTTTTGGGAGTTGGAATAAGTCTGTTGTGTCAGTTATGACTTGTGTGAAAAATATTAGGTCAATTGAAGTTTGTTTGATAAGATTCGGCATTAGTTTTGGAAGTTCATTAGTGTCATTGGGCTTGAATTGGGGTGCGATTTGTGATTTGATGTTGTTTGATGTGATTTGAGGCTTCCACTAAATTTGTTTCATGTTTTAGGATGTGTTGGTATGTTTTGCCGGGGTCCCGGGTCGACGGGTGTGATTTAGATTGAAATCTGATTGGGAATTAAACTCAAGGAAATGTTGAAGCTTCTAGTGTGATCGCACATTCGAGGTCTTGAGAGCAAGTGCGAAGTCGCATAAGCGACAGTCTTGTCGCAGGTGCAGAGGATGGCTAGGTTGGGCAGTGTCTATAGATGCGAGGTATTATTCGCATCTGCAAGTCTGCAATCGCAAAGAGATTTGTCACAGAAGAGGATTAGGGCAAGGGAGGCTGGAGTCCTAGAAACAGAGTGTATTCGTAGGTGTGGACGCGTAGGAGCGAAGGCATGACAACAGAAGAGGTCTCATATGTGCTCATGAAAGCCTGTGTGTGCGCTTGGTCGAGTGTTAAGTGATTTCTACATAAGCGGACTCTTTGACCACAGAAGCTAAAAACAAGGGTGCAGGTGCGATAGTGCTGGGCAGAATGTTAAAACGACGGGTTTCATGATATTCTTTAATTTTGGACTTGTGGAGCTCGGCTATGGGCGATGTTTGAGATGGGTTTCACTATAACTGAAGAGGTAGGTGAAGGTCTATCCCTTTTATTGATAAACATTGTTTACCTAGTGATTTTTACACCTAGATTATGGGTGTTTCAGCTGAAATTTGGGGATTTTGAGTTATGTATTGGAGGGTGAGATTGGGGATTTGAGGGTCAATTTGTGGTTGGAATTAAAGAATTTAGTATGGTTGGACTCGTAATTAAATGGGTGTTTGGATTTTGCGAATTTTTTCGGATTTCGAGGTGCGAGCCCGAGGTTGACTTTCTAATTTTGATCATAGAACTTAGCTTTATCTTTTGGAATAATTTCCTATCGCTATATTTTAATGGAATTATCTTGCTTTGGCTAGGTGCGGATCGCTCATAGGCCGATTCGCGTGGAAAGGGTTTGTTAGAGCACTTAGTTGCACGCTTTGAGGTAGTAACGTTTCTAAACTTGGAATTGAAGATATCTATCTCTGGGAAATGTGTTTGTTGTGTTGTGTTAGGTGATGCACATGCTAGGTGACGGGCGTGTGGGCGTGCACCGTGGAAATCAAGATTCTAGTGGATTCCTTTGTATTATGATGCTATGTAATCTTGTTTTACCAGTGTAATTCTTACTTGTTCGAGTAAAAGAGTTGTGTTTCATGTTAGAAATCATGTTTACGTTATGTTCTTATTCGATTCAGACCTAATGAGGTTATTTCTACCATTTAGAGTTATCCTCTTTAACTGTAATTATATGCTCAGTCATGATCCTTAGTTGGCATATCATATCTCAGTCTCTGTTATCATGCACTCTTACATCATTTGTTATTATTGTTTGGGTTGAGTGGTACGTGATTTGTGCGCCCTTGAGACTTTAGAGATTGATGACCAAGGTGGCTTGAGAGCCGAGATGTGAGTGTTATTGTAGATCGGGTAGCATGCCGCAGCATGCCATATTGGCTTTATGATTATTATGTGGATCGGGATGCATGTCGTAGCAAGAATTATAGGCTTTATATTAGCATTCGGCAGGATTCACCCCTCCGGAGTCTGACATTCTAGTAGTGAGCGCAGGCACAATGAAATATATACATGTGATTTGGTGAGGGGCATTGATGTCAGGCACCCGTATAGTGTTGAGTCATTGTGTGTGGTCTGAGTGGGCATTTGGCGAATAGATTGAGTATTCTGAGAGTGTGAGTACTTGAGAACATCATCGTGAAATCATACATTTAACATGCATATTTGACATGTATGCATAGAGATAAAGTACTCCTCAAGATATATGTACTAGACATGTTCTTATTAATGTTGGGCTCTAGTTGCTGAACTTGAAAGCATTTATTAATTTACTGTAACCTGAACGAGTTGATCGTGATAATTTATCTGAATTGTTTATTGTTAGTGTCATCATCATACTTGTGTTGTCATTATGTTGGACTCTAGATGTCTTCCTCTAAGCTCGTCACTGCTTTCAGCCCAAGGTTAGTTCTATTACTTATTGAGTACATGGGGTTGGTTGTACTCATACTACACTCTGCACTTCGTGTGCAAATCCAGGTATATCTGGACACGGTGATTGCTAGATCTATGCTAGTACCTACTTGGAATTCACTCCAGTTTCCATTATCTCAGATTGAGGTGCACATTCACAACTAATATTTAGAGGAAATTTCAGCCAGGTTTGGGTACTCAGGTAAATCTTAGTACTGCCTTCCATACACAGACTGGGGGGAAAGTAGAGCAGACTATTCAGACGCTTGGGGATATGTTGCGCGCTTGTGTTCTTGACTTCAAGGGTAGCTAGGATGATCATTTGCCACTCATAGAATTTGCCTACAATAACAATTATCATGCTAGCATTCAGATGGAACCGTTGGAGGATCTATATGGTAGGACATGTAGATCTCACATTGGGTGGTCCAAGATTGGGGAAGCATATTTGATAGGGCCATACCTCGTGCATCAGGCCATGGAAAAGGTTAATATCATTAAGGAACGATTGAAAACTACCAGAGTCGTGAGAAGTCCTATTCGGATGTACGTCGTAAGGATTTGTAGTTCAAAGAGGATGATTGTGTATTCCTGAAGGTTTTGCCCATGAAGGGTATAATGCAGTTTGGGAAGAAAAAGAGATTGGGTCTGAGGTATATCAGACCATACGGAATCATTCAAAGGATTTGTCAGGTAGCTTACAGGCTTGAGCTACCACCGGAGATATCATTGGTGCACCCGGTGTTTCATGTGTCTATGTTGAAGAAGGTAGTTGGATACCCGACACTCATTGTCCCGGTAGAGACCATTTAGGTTAATGAAGAATTGACTTATGAATAGATTCTAGTTTCCATTCTTGATAGGCAAGTCTGAAAGCTGAGAAATAATGAAATTGCCTCCGTATAAGTGCTATGGCGAAACCAATAGGTTGAATAGGCCACCTGGGAGGCTGAGGAAGAGCTGAAGAAGAAGTACCCTCATTTGTTTGAATAACTATGTAATTATATAGTGCCGGGCCCCCTTTTTCCCTCTCCTTTCGGATCGGTCAGGGTTTTTTGACATTATTGGGACAACTCATTTCCTTTTGGGATAAGGGATGTGAAGGATTTGAAGAGTCGCCACCTAACGAATTAAGGTGCATTAGGGCACCTACTAAGGGTCACTTATAACACTAATTGTATAACCAAAGATTGGGTAAGGGCTTGAAATTACTTCAAGGGGAAGGTTTTAGGCACCCCTCAAAGTCCACAAATGTGGGTCCCGGCCAAACATACTTTGTGAAAATAGCAAATAGATAGTCTAAGCACACATATGTGATAAAAGGTAAGGGAACTACTAAGTTGTTTATCCTATAGGATCACATCTGTACAATGCCCGGTAATCACTCCTCAAAGAGGGGCTACATGTTGCATTAGCGCACAGGTCATCATATCCTTATCTACCCATTGTCCCACCCCTTAGTGGTTATTAAGCGAATTTTATTTAACGAGCTCTAAGCGTGTTGTTACCCGCCCCATCCTTGTGGTCCTAGAGGAGTTTTAGGACCTCTAAATATTGGCAGTTCTAGACAGACCCCTAAGGTTTTTAAAAGGAAAAATTCTACGCGACAAGCAAAGAACAAATAGGACTAGAAAATAAGTGAAGGAAAGCAGTTAAGAGGCTCAGATTTACCTCCATATGTAATGCATATAAGCAGCACGTCTCAAACACAAACAAGAGGCGGTTTTATTAGAAAGGGGTCCTAAAATAGGATATCTAAGTATATGTCAATGCATAGAAATATGCTACACTATTTTTTATCAACTAAACGGCAGGGTCCTATCAGTTTGCCTACTGATTTTAAACCTGTAAACCTTTAAGCAGTAAACACAATCACAATAGTTTTTCAGTTTTATAGAGGTTAATCACCTAACGCTTGCCTAGGCGTGGGGCTGTGCATAATTAGAATTATAAATTATTTCCACAGTTTGAAAGTATTTAACCTACAACATGTTGTTCTAGGTGACACAGATCTGAGAATGAAGGGATTGATACCAGTTTTATTCATAAACATGACATTTATGTGCGAGGTTGTTTTTATACCTTTTTCATGATCAGTTGCTTAATCTTAGTTAAACTAGGCGCGCAGAAACGAATGCAAACAAGATTCATAGAGCATGATAACTAAATGCACACAAGAATAATAGAATTATTAGGATATGATTTCTGAATGCACAAAATTAAAACATGATTTCTAAATGCACACGAGAATAACATTTTTATGTCAGGGTTGTTTGTTATCCTAGGAGCAGGCCCTCTAAGTGATGAACCGATGCTACGTTAAAACATGGATTAATATCATGTGATATGTTGAAGCAGTAAATATAAAGTACTAAGAACAAGATATCTAATGCAATGTTTAACATGATTTGGATGAACATATTGATCCTAAAACATGGATTCTAATGCAGACATAACGAATGTAAAGCCTAAGGCATGTATTCTACCCAATAGTGTCAATAGTATTATCAGCTACCCTCCCCATTTCACTAGCCGTCCTCAATATCTGTTTACAAATTAATTATTGTAAACCAACAGCTGAATGAATTACATAAATAAATAAAAAGAAGAACTTAAACTATAGGGAGCCTGAAGCAGGCCCAAATGTATCATGAGGATACCCAAGCCTCCAGAACCTCAAATGCCAAAGTTTCATAGCCAATCTCATGTCCAGGTGTATCAAAATTCCCCAAAGACCTCAAGGATCCGGGGCAATGCTCACACCTAGATCTTTTCATAACAAAAACTGAGTAAGTTCAGTGTAGAAGGGCCAGCTCCAGTGTGCCAGAGTTCAGAGAGATATCAAAGGGATCCCAAGGCAGTCACACACTGGAGGGGCAGTCCCTGGGGACTTAAGAGTAGAGTGAGAGTGCTTGCCATAGTTTTAAAAAGGTTTTGGTATGAGAATAATATTGAAAAGGACTCAGTTAAGTAAAGAAGTCTTATAAAAATAGGAGTTGATTAGTAGTAAAATAGTTTGAACAAAGACAGTGTAATCAAACAAACAGTAGATTAACTACAAAGAAATCAGGTTCAACATTACTCAAAAAACATGATTCACACAGGGATAATTGGGGAGTTGGGGACATATACAACACACATAGCAAAACACATAACAAACAGAAATTCAGAAGTTTTTAGGGTGTTTTATGGGATTAGGGAATAGCTAATAATTCAGACGTAGTACAAGTATATGAATTTCATACATACAATTGAGGACATAGTTGTACCAAATAGAGTTAAGCATAGAATCGGAAGTATTTAGGGATAGTGAATAACTTAGTAAGGCCGATTAACACCAAACCTTGAGTAAACGAACAGATAAAAAATCAAACACATAGACATGGAGTAGAGTCAGGTTGAAACATACTATAATGGTAATAGGCAGGTTCATAGATATGCCGATCATAAATTGAGTTAAGACATAATTAACATATGCTAAGTGAAACAGTGATTTAAACAGGCTAGTTACATATTGAAAATCAAAGTAATTGACAGAAATAGGCTAGTGCTTAGTAAAATAAAGCAATAAGAGAAACACATAGGGTTTAGAACTTGGATTTAAGTCAGAACATACCAGTTAAGCAGAGCAGATACAAAGTATAGATCAGTGGAGTGTAATAACTAGCCTTGGCTTATAGCCGACTAGCTTAATAGAAGTAGCATGTAACAAGAAAGAGCAGAAAACTTTAAGTGTGTGAGAGAGAGTTGTTGAACCAGTGTGTTCGTCTGTGTGATGAAAAGAGAAGAGAGTATATATTATAGTTGAGAGATAGGTGAAGTAAGGTAAATAATGAAATTGCTCAGTGATTGAAGAACCACATAATCAATTAAGAGTAAAATCAGTGAAGTCTTCCCTTAATTAAGGGGATAATTTTACCAACGGTAGAGAATAAGTAACAATTAAGGAAAGAAATCATATAGCTAGGTACAGAGTAGGCAATTAGGGGGAAATACACAAATGTTCAATTAAGGAAATAAGTGGTAAGAATCAGTAAGTAACACTGTTAATCACATCATAAGGTAAGAAATACTTTAAAGGTTGTGAAAATAAGGAAAATAGTCGGAAATCATTATAGGAGTGTCAAAACAGTAAATCAAGGATTCAAAGAATCAAAAATAGTACTAATTTTAAGGAACATAACAGAGGCTTTCATATATAAGCAAGTAGACCAAGTGTAAACAGGAAGAATCAAAATATGAAATCCTAATGGGACATATTAGGGTAAAATCACGGCATATTCAAACTAATCGAAGCAGAATCCAAGAAAATCAAACACATAACAGGATCGTACAGCAAATAAGCAAGGATGAACTCAGAATTCAAACATAGGGTTGAAAAATTAGGGGTTTCAACATAACTAGTTAGGTTTAAAGGGAAAGCTTAACAAAAATCGATTAAACACTTAGGACTCAGAGAATACCACTTTAAAAATCAGAATTGTTTTTTGAAGAAAAGTTTCAGAAACCCTAGTAATGAAAATGAAGAGACACTTCGAAAAATTAGAAAGTTTTTCTCATAAAAACAGGTAAAAATAGTTCGAACCTTCTTAGATCTGTTACAGATCTAAAAGTTAGGAGATGCAATTAGGGTTTATAGAAAAAAAATAACTCATAAATGAGATATATCGGCTTAGAACCCATAGGTTTAGCCAAGAAATAGGACGATCTTACTCAAATCGAGCAATGGCGGCCTGAGGATGGTGAGGACAGGACAAGGTGTGAGCGGACCGGCCACTGGTCCATTGACGACCTCAAAGATAGGAGGAATTCCGGTCATAGGAGAGCCTTTGAGGCTGGAGAAGGGTGGTGAGCCACCATAGCTGACGGCGAGCAAGCAACGGCGAGGGAAATTAGGGTTAGGGAAGATTGAATTTTGGAGAGAAGGGGAGTGTGACGGCAGAGAGTGAGAGGAGGAATGAGGGGTTTGGGGGGGGGGGGTCGTTAGGTTAAATTAGGTAAGAATTAACTTGGACCGTTGATAAAAAATGATCAACGACCAGGATTTGGCGGAATTGGGTCGGGTAGTATTGGGATTTGGGCTTGGGTGTATTGGGCCAATGTAATTAGGTATTTGGGCTGGTTATATTTAGGCTATAATATAAATAAAACAGGCTATTTGTTATATACCAAAATTAAACTAATTAAAATAATTTATAAAATAACTACTAATTAGAAAAAATGAATTTCATGCATAGAAATATTTTAAGAATGATTATTTAGTATTTAAAATACAAGAGACTAATTTCTTAGTAAAAGATAGTACAAAATTATATGCATGGGCTACAATTGCAAAGTTATTGCAATTATAGCCAAAAAGTATCGATTTGGCTATTTATGGAATAATCTGGTCTTAATAGGACCATATGATAATAAATTAAATCAAGGAACGTCATTGCAATTATTTGTGATACAATGTTTTAATTATTTATTGGAAATAAAATATTGGACAAATTAATAAAAATATAGAAAAAATTGTGGAAAAATACCAATGGATGCTAATGCATGATTTTGAAGGTATATATGCAAATTAAAATTATTTTTAGGAAAAATTGGGTATCAACAGATGTTCTTCTTTACCTGAAAAGGATGAAAGAGTTGTTGGGTAAAGATATGATGGCCAATTTTGACCGAGCAAAATGGTTTGCGGGATTTAGGTTGCACTCTGGCTTCTGAGCTGCCTACATATCCCTGGTTTTATAGGAATCAAGCCGTATGTAGTTTCGGATTCATCGGCGAAATATACCGGTGAAGTCATTGCAATAACGGACGCAACATCTAGGGATGTTTGAATGAATGGTTCGCGAGGAGGTCAGATTTCATATAGTTGAGGGAACTGGAGTGGGATCGCTCCTGCTGGGATAGCAGTTGCTTGCCGGGTCACCTGCAAATAGAGATACTACAAGCATATATTGTGCATAAATTTAAACATGATGCAAGTTCTGTTTGGACTATGAAAGTTGTCTTCGGACGGTTAGGGATGACGTCCTTAGACCATGATGTCCTGGGCCATGATTCGTTCAGTGAGAGATTCGCAGGCTATGAAATGATGCTCTCGGGCCATGAAGATGGTGCCTTCGAAGTATGACGCCCTTGAATAATGATATGCATATTTGAGAGATCCTCAGGCCATGGCATGGTATCTTCCGGCTATGAGGATGATGCCTTTAGACAATGACGTCTTCGGACAAGTTTGCAGTATTTCAGCCCATGAAATGAAATAATATGATGTCGACAAGACAAGGCTTAGTCTTGCGAATGGAGGGCAGAGCTTAGCCCGAAAGAGGAGCAAAGTAGACAATTCTTGAGAGATAGCGCTTAGTCTCGGTGAAAATGTAAATTGGAGGCAGAGCTTAGCCTCATGCAGGTATGAAGACAGAGCTTAGTCTCATGCAAATGAAGGAAGAGATTAGCCTTATGCAGATGGAAGGCAGAGATTAGCCTTATGCAGATGGAAGGCAGAGATTAGCCTTATGCAAGAGAAGGCATAGATTAGCCTTATGCAGAGGAAGGAAGAGATTATCCTTATGCAAAATGTGGGACAAATCTTAGTCCCATACAAATGAAGGTAGAGCTTAGCCTTATGCAAGGGAAGGCAGAGATTAGCCTTATGCAGAGGGAAGGCAGAGATTAGCCTTATGCCGGTGAAGGCAGAGATTAGCCTTATGCAGAGGAGGCAGAGCTTAGCCTCATGCAAGGGAAGGCAGAGATTAGCCTTATGCAGAAGAATAAATAACATATAGTAGCAAGATTTCTTAACTAGTATCAGACTGCGGCATTGCGATTGTTGTGAGAATTGTGACCATGAAGCATTTTTATTCTTTGTGCTGATAGCAAATTTCGGCAGTTGCCGCTGTTTTGAGAATTGTGACTTCAAAACATGTTTATTCTTTGTTCCTGCATCCAAAGAAAAATCGTGAGTTCTGTAGATGGGGGGGTTGATTCGTGTCCCCGCTGGCTTTGCTTGACTCATTCTACTTGGTTTGATGGTCTTGTTTACATCATCGGGGTAGCGTTTGCTAAACACAATTATTTTACAAGCAAGCATGCATGATTTTGTAAAGACATAGTGAAAATATATTTTATGAAATTTAGATGAACCAACGACCGTGACAAAACCCGAGACATTGCAACCTCTCATGCTACGTAATTTTGAGGGTCCTCTTCAAAATTCTGCCCCAGTTAGCTAGATGGACGTCTCTGACAGTTGAACATGCTGCGATCGACAAAACATGCTTCGGAATTTTGAGGGTCCTCTTCAAAATTCTGCCCCAGTTTCCAATTGCAGGGAAAAGTAAAGATTTTTATTGAATTATGACCGAACCCAAAGGGCTGCCTACGTATCCCCTCTTAAACGGGAATCAGGTCAGGCATAGTTCAATTTACATCATTAAAGAGTTACACATAGTATCGTTGGACTGCATCTGAGTTGATCGGTTTTGGCTAGACTTCTCCGTCCATTTCTGCAAGTATAACATCTCCTCCCGTCAACACTCGGTGAACCATATACGGACCTTGCTAGTTGGGAGAGAATTTCCCTTTGGCCTCGTCTTGATGTGGAAAGATATTCTTCAACACCAGCTGCCCCGGTGTGAACTGTCTAGGCTTGACTCTTTTGTTGAAGGCTCTGGTCATTCTATTCTGGTAGAGTTGACCATGACAGACTGCGTTCATCCTTTTCCGGTCTATGAGGGCTAGCTTCTCATAGCGACTCCTTATCCACTCTGCGTCGCTGAGCTCAGCTTCTTGTATGATTCTCAAGGAAGGAATCTCCACTTTGGCAGGAATAACAACTTCTGTACCATAGAACAATAAGTAAAAAGTTGCCCCAGTTGATGTACGGACTGTGGTGCGGTATCCCAATAGGGCAAATGATAGCTTTTCGTGCCACTGTTTGTGATTTTCTACCATCTCCTCAATATCTTCTTGATGTTCTTGTTGGAGGCTTCTACAACTTCATTCATCTGAGGTATATAGGTTGTAGAATTCCTGTGCTTGATTATGAAAGTCTCGCACATGGCTTTCATCAGATAACTGTTGAGATTGGAGCCGTTGTCGGTGATGATTGACTCTGGAATTCCGAGTCGACAAACCATACGGTCGCGGACAAAGTCTGCCACGACTTTCTTAGTCACTGCTTTGTAAGATGCTGCTTCGACCCATTTGGTGAAATAATCAATAACTACCAAGATGAACTTGTGTTCATTTGAGGTGGTAAGTTCGATCGGTCCAATGACATCCATTCCCCAGGCGGGGAATGGCCATGGTGAGTTTGTTGCATTGAGCTCGTTCGGGGGTACCTTTATCATATCTTTATTTACCTGACATTGGTAGCATTTTCGAACATACTGTATGCAGTCTGTTTCCATGGTCATCCAAAAGTAACCGGTTCTGAGTATCTTCCTGACCAAGACAAAACCATTCATATGCGGGCCGCATGTCCCAGCATGTATTTCTTCAAGTAGTTTAGAAGCTTCATTTACGTCGACACATCTAAATAATCCCAAATCGGGGGTTCTTCTATATAGGGTTCCCCCGCTGTGAAAGAAACTATTTGACAACCTCCGAAGCGTACGTTTCTGGGTATGATTTTCATGCTCCGGGTATTCTCCCTTTGTAAAGTATTCCTTGATGTACTGGAACCATGGTTTCCCGTCTGCTGATTCTTCAACATGAGCACAATATGCCGACTGTCTATGGATCTTTACTAGAATAGGATCGATGAAGTTCTTATTTGGATGTTGTATCATGGATGATAGAGTGACTAGTGCGTCGGCAAACTCGTTCTGAAGTCTGGGGACGTGCCAAAATTCTGTCTTTGTGAATCTCTTTCTCAATTCCTGCACATGGTGCAGATACGGCAGTATCTTGGAATTCCTGGTAGCCCATTCTCCTTGTACTTGGTGTATAATCAAATCTGAGTCACCAATTATCAGTAGCTCCTGAATATTCATCTCGATGTCTATGTTGAGCCCCAGGATGCAGGCTTCATACTCTGCCATGTTTTTGGTGCAGGGAAATCTGAGTTTAGCAGATATCGGATAATGTTGGCCGGTTTTCGATACTAAGAAAGCTCCAATGCCGAATCCCTTAAAATTTGTCGCTTCGTCGAACAACATCCTCCAACTATCATAGGATTTTGCAATGTATTCTCCTATGAGCAACACTTCTTCATTGGGGAAATACGTTTTCAGGGATTTGTATTCTCCGTACACAGGATTCTCGGCAAGATGATCTGCCAATGCATGTCCCTTGACCGCTTTCTGAGTCACATAGACGATGTCGAACTCACTCAGTAGGATTTGTCACTCGACCAACTTGCCAGTTCGCATGGGTTTCTGAAAGATATACTTCAAGGGATACATTCTCGATATGAGATATGTTGTGTAGGCACAGAAGTAGTGCCTCAGCTTATAGGCTAACAAGGTTAGAGCACAGCAGGTACGTTCCAGTAGAGAATATCGTGCCTCGTATGGAGTGAACTTCTTACGCAGATAATAAATAACTTGTTCCTTTCTTCCTGCCTCGTCGTACTGCCCCAAAAGCAGCCGAAAGCTTCATCTAATACCGCAAGGTAGAGTAATGAGGGTCTACCTGGCTCTGGCGCTACCAAGACTGGCGGTGTTGATAATTATTTCTTGATTCTGTCGAAGGCCTTTTGACAGTCCTCGGTCCATTTGGTTGCAGCGTCTTTTTTCAGCATCTTGAAGATTGGTTCACATATGACCGTATACTAGGCTATGAACCAGCTGATGTAATTTAGCCGCCCTAGAAAACTCATTACGTCTTTCTTATTTCTTGGCAGTGGTAACTCCTGGATGGCCTTGACTTTTGATGGATCCAGTTCTATTCCTCGGCGACTGACAATGAACCCAAGCAATTTTCCAGCAGGAACCCCGAATGCACACTTTGCGGGGTTTAATTTCAGGTTGTATTTCCACAATCTGTTGAAGAACTTCCTCAAATCTGCTATATGGTTTGTGGCTTTTTTGGACTTGATGATGACATCATCCACATACACCTCTATCTCTTTATGTATCATGTCATGGAAGATGGTGGTCATAGCCCTCATGTAAGTAGCCCCAACATTCTTTTGGCCAAATGGCATCATCTTGTAACAGTATACTCCCCACGGTGTAATGAAAGCCGTTTTCTCCGCGTCTTCTTCGTCCATCCAAATCTGATGATAACCGGCGAAGCGATCCACAAACGACTGAAGTTCATGCTTGGCACAATTGTCAATCAGGATGTGTATGTTTGGAAGGGGAAAATCATCCTTAGCACTGGCCCGGTTGAGATCCCGGTAGTCGACACAAACCCTAACCTTTACATCCTTCTTGGGTACTGACACGATATTGGCTAACCATGTTCGGTATTCAACCACCCTGAGGACCTTGGCGTTGATCTGTTTAGTGACCTCCTCTTTGATTTTCAGGCTCATATCAGGCTTGAATTTTTGGAGCTTCTGCTTCACTGGTGCGCACATCGGGTTCGTGGGCAAGTTGTGAGACACGATAGATGTACTTAGACCGGTCATGTCATCGTGCGACCATGCAAATATGTCTTCATATTCTTTCAGGAATTGCGTGTACTCTTCTTTCTCTGACGGTGACAAGTGGATGTTGATGCGAGTTTCTTTGACAGCCTCTGAATCTCCCAGGTTGACTACCTCAGTTTTGTCCAGATTGGACTTAGGCCTATTCTCAAAGTCTTCTACCCCTCTGACGATTTCCTCAGGTATGATATCTTCTTCTTTCGAATCATTATCCTTTTGTCGCGTTGTCTCATTGCATGTCACATTCATTGGTTCATCAAGACAGGAAATAGTAATGTTGTATAGATAAAAGTATGAGAGAAAATAATAGTAACAAATATTGATTCATTAAAACATATAAGCGATTTTGATAATTTAAACGAATGTTTGGAACATTGGATATTTTATTGAAAAGATAGAAATGCGAAAAGGAAATTGTTAGCTAGTGAAATAAACAATGCTTGTTCAGCCTTGCTACCCCGAGACTCGTCGGGCCCTGGATGTTCTAATGGTTCAGTTTCTGAGAAATGATCCCTTTCTCACAGCCTGGATGGTAGGGCCTTCTTCCTCCTCCTCCTCGACAATAACACAACAGTCCATGTCTTCATCTTCCAAGAATAGATTTTTTTCAAGGATGCTAACGCTTCCTCCTCCTCTGATCCCCATATGACGTCGTCTTGCTGGAAAGTCTGTTCCAATTGCGGTATGGGCTTCTAAAATGGGTAGTAAGGACCTCGCCATGGTGGAGACCAGTCGTCGTACTCCTACCAAGTGTACTGATAACCTAGGCGAAAGGTAGTGTAGTGGCGCTTCAATTGTATCGGCTTGGAGATCCCCTAAAGATTCTTGCCGAGACCCTTGCCAGGATCGTATCCGCTCCAATTCAGTATGCTTTCAATCTTGCTACTCCACCACTTATCCTTGTCTATTGCATTGACCCGCTTGATGTGATGATAGGTTTCTCTACCCAGCCTTCTTCTAGCCTCAATTACCGGGATAGTCTGGAGGCTGTAGATGGGGTTGCTCCCATCTCCATGGATAATTACCTCCTGATGATTCCATTCAAATTTTACCGCCTGATGCAAAGTTGATGCCACAACCCCAGCGGCATGTATCCATGGTCGTCCTAATAATAGATTATAGGATGCGGAATATCTATCACCTAAAATTCAACCTCAAACCATGTAGGCTCTATTTGCAGACAGAGACTGATTTCTCCAATAGTTGACCTTTGAGAACCGTCGAAAGCCTTCACATTCATGGACCCTTCTCTTATCTCGTACAATCTCCTGCCCAATCTCTTGAGTGTTGTCAATGGGCAAATGTTGAGGCTGGATCCTCCGTCGATTAGAACCCTGGTAATGAAATAGTCCTCACACTGCACGGTGATGTGCAGTGCCTTTGTTGTGACTTGACCCTTCAGGCGGCAGCTCATCCTCGTGGAAAGTAATTTTTTGACTTTCTAGTACCTTCCCTGCCATGTTGTCCATTTCTCCACTGGTGATGTTATTAGGTACATAAGCTTTGTTTAACACTTTCACCAAAGCATTTATGTGCGCTTCCGAGTTCTGCACCAATGATAGGATGGATATCTGGCCTGGAGTTTTGTTCAGTTGATCTATGAATGAGTATTCCTTGGCTTGTACCTTCCTCTAGAGATCATCCGGACCTGTTTCAATGACAGGCGGTCTATTGGAATCATGTTTGCTAGACTCTCCCAAGTGTTCAGGTGAATAGACCCTGCCGGTCCTGGTCATCCCTTGTGTAGCAACAACTTCTTCTATTTTGACCTTTCATTTCCTTCTTGCCTTAGATACGTAATCCCAGGGTACATCATTAGTGCTGAAGAACGGCGTAGTCGATATTGCCACTGTGATGGGTGCGACTACTTTCACTTCAAATGGGATAGAAGTTACTACAGGTGGTGTTATTTCAAACTCGAATGGCGCTGGCGTGCCTGCAGGTGGTGCTGCATCGAACTCTAACAGGACTGATGTGGTTACCTCAATATCTCTTGACGGCTGAATCTGCACTATGATGGGATTGAGTGTGACTTCTGGCTTCTTAGGATCGTGACCTTCTTTGATCAACCCGATCGACCCTTCTGGGTCCCATTCCTCCTCTATTTCTATCACATTGATGCCTTCACCCCTCTTGTCTGGGAGAGGATTATTGCGGACATTGGGAGTAGTTTCTTTAGCCTGGGTGACTTTGTTATCAATCAAAGACTGGATCTTATCTTTCAACGAGTGGCATTCATCAATGGTATGCCCCTTCATGCTGGAGTGGTATGCACAGGTTTTGTTTGGATTGACCCACTAGGACGGATTCTCTAGGGTCACGACAGGAATAGGAATGATATAACTAGTATTTTTTAGCCTTTTATACAAGTGGTCAATGGGCTCAGCGATGGCAGTGTATTGCTTGGGTGGCTTGCGGTCAAAGTTGGGTCGAGGTCTTGGAAATTTTGGCGAGCTGGAGGTGACTGGTATTGGGAAGGTTGGGAATTGTATCTGGGAGATGTGGGTTGATAAGTAGGTGGAGGAGATGGTTGATATGTTGGTGGAGGTGCTGAATGATATGTGGGCGGGGGTGTTTGGTATGTAAGTGGAGAGGTTCGATATGTCAGCGGAGATTTGGGTCCCTGTGCAACCATTACCGCTCCCACATCTTTCTTTTCAGATATGCCGCCAGATTGCAGGGCCTTGTTCGTGGCTCGTAGTGCTTCAAAATTAGTGACCATTCCACTCTTGATACCTTCTTCAATTCTCTTACCCAGCTTGATGATGTTGGAGAATTTGTGGTTTTCAATCACCATCAGCCTTTCATAATATTGCGGGTTATGTGCCTTGACGAAGAATTTGTTCATTTGTTCTTATCTAGTGCAGGCCTGACCTTAGCTGCTTCAGACCTCCAACGAGTGGCATACTCGCGAAAGGTTTCACTGGGCTTCTTCTTGAGAGTATTGATATAGAACACGTCTGGTGCATTTTCCGTGTTAAACCTGAACCGGTTCATGAAATCTGTTGCCATACTCACCCAATTGGACTACTTCTTGGGGTCCTACCTGATATACCAAGAAAAAGCATCCCCTGTAAGGCTTCTCATAAACAACTTCATTCGGATCTTCTCATCTTTTCCAACTCCAACCAGCTTGTAACAATAGGTCCTCGGATGGACCCTGGGATCACCAGTACCGTTGAACATTTCGAACATGGAAGGTTTATAACCCTCTGTTAGTTCCACATCATGATGTATGCAGAGATCTTCATAATTCAGTCCTTTCCCTTACCTCCTTCAACGCCTTGAACTCGGCTACTCAGTTTCTTGAGTTCTTCGGCCAAATCTTGATAAGCATATCCTTCTCACTGGATTCAGGTGTGTAATAAATGGGTTGAGTGAGGGAGAGTCTCTACGTATATGGGGTTGTTCTGATGGCCTGGCGCCTGAGCATAGAGGTGGTCATTGGTGGAATTTTGTTATTCGGGAATGATTGGTAGGGTGTATCTCGGAGTGTGGCAAGTGTTTTGTTGGTATAGTGGTGGGATGGTTTGATTTTTCGATGGAGTTGTATAGTGGTGAGTTGTATGAGGATTGTTTGTTGGGGGTATTCTGAGGTGGTGTGGGGTTGTGAGTGTTTGGGTGGTTGATATCTGGAACACTAAGGGAGAAGGACAAGTTTTCCAAGTTTTGAACATGTTCAAGCTCCCCTTTGAGTTTCAACAACCTTTGCTCGAGTTGTGACACAACATCATTCTGAACCTGAGTACCTCGACTGTCGGAGGCTTCTGTATGTTCAATTGGTGTCGAGTTTTCCTTTATGATATTACTCAAATCTTCCATTTTGTCTTTGCTTTTAGGTGTACTAGGAGGAGGAGAAGGTGGAGGGCCCCTGGATCTTGTATGGTATGATGATGATGCCAGAATGCACGAACCAACCTTTGGGGAGGGGAATAAACACATATTGCAAGAATGTAAATGCGTGTCCTAATTTTGGAGCGTCCTGGTACCCGAGGTAGGCCTAGAGACAAATTGATTTGGAGAACTTAGATACCAAAATGCCTCATTTCATTAATGTAAATAGACGAATCCCAAAATGACACTAAATAACAAATATGAAATAAAGTCACTAATGGGACTCGGCCTTATTACATTGATTAAATTAAAAAAGGTAAATCTAGTCTATTTGGTCCCAAATGGACCTTCCCCAGATTCGATATCCTTGATCCCATCGAACAAGTTCCCTAGCTCGTTCAGTCCCAACAGCAGGTATGCTCTGGCCAGATGTCCTCCTTCATTTCCCTCGGCTTTCTGGCAGTCCTCGACCCTCTTAATGATTTTTCCTTCCAGCTCCACTATTCCTCGCTCCAAGTATTCCAGCTTCTTGTTGGAACAAATAGCCATCTCTTTCCATTCCTCGACCAGCCTCTTGTTGGTTTCATGTATCTCCTGGTGCTCGTTCTCAGAGTCATGGAACCTTTTGCGCAACCGGTTGTACTTGACCTGAGCCTCAGCATTCTCGTCTATAATTCTGTTGCCTCAGCCGATTCCTGGTCTCACCAACCCATCCAAGTCATCTTCCAACCACGCCGGGTAGAAAGGTGCACATCATGCATTGTACCAGTTTGGTTCAATGGTATTCTTCTCCAGGATGATTTTGCAGTGCCACGTGTGTTGAGCTTGGCACTTGTAGGGGACATCGTCGTCCTGGAAATCCGCTCGGAAGTGGCTCATCTTATCAACCCTTGGCACAACTTGTTTTCTACCTGCCTTCCTCATGACTCGGAGAGGAACATAAGGATATATGCCTCTCACTCCGATCAGCACTAGGTGTGGTGCATCCCTGCACCTGATGATGAATTCGTCCGTCGGGAACCACTCGAACATCCATTGTACCTTCTCCTCAGTTAGGTTATCAAAGAACTCTACCCACTCCTTGGCAGTCTCTGCCTGAGCAAATCTGTCTAGAATATGTGTCATCCGCTTGGGGTGATGGAAAGCTATGTGGTCATCCCAAGCCCTTCGCGGAAACTCTTGGTGATACTGGCCCTTTTGAAGATGTTCTAAGAGCCATAGTTGCAGCAACAGGTTGCAACCCTCAAAATGCTTAGCTCCTCTTTGACAACGCTCTGAGGCTCGGTAAATATCAACTAGGATCATAGGAACAATGTTGAAGGCTTTCCCATCGATCCCCTCCATCAAGGCCTTGGTTACCATGGCTAACCTAGTATGGATCCTTTACTTTTTTGTCGGAAACACTATCAATCCAAGAAAGCATACAATGAATACTAATACCCTGCGGTGGATATGACCCAGGGATGTAATGGCAAACTCGTCATGATAGGTACAGTATGATTTGTTGTGACCGTATCTTTCATATAAGTACTCGAAGGGTATGCATTATTGTTTCAGACTTTCCAGCTCAGCGTTCTTCTTCAACCCCATCATTTTTAGAAAACCTCTGCATGTGCGGTTCTCAGGAACCAACAACCCAGGGGTTTCCCAAACCAGTCCAGCTAGCCCCCTATCTCTTCTAACAGTGGTGTCATCTCAATATTCCTAAAGCGGAATACAACTCTTTCACTATTCCAAAATAAAGTAGCAGCCTCAATCAACATGTTCTTTGACTGGATGTCCAAGAGAAATGGTAAATTGCCCAGATACTTCTTTACGTGTTTCTTCTCACTGGAGGGAAGGTCTTCCCACCAGTCCAGGAGCATTGGCGGGATATTGCTGACCATACCAAATCTGGGGACCTCGTGCCTCATTTTCTGCAAGGCAAAAATGGTTAGGCCCTTACCCCCGCCAGACTCGACTATTAATACACTTATGATTAGCATACATGCATTTAGTTCTCCAAATAAATGCACAGAATGTGATTGCGTACGTTAGGATTATGAAAAACCCCGTGGACTTTTGGATAAGGCTCTCTTAAAGGGTTATTGTCACGACCCAAAACCGGTCCAGGTCGTGATGGCGCCTAACGGCGAGGTTAGGCAAG
>ML272319.1:0-11607 GCA_005239495.1 Nicotiana undulata | reverse complement strand
CAGTGTGTCACAATTGTGTGACAGAGGTAACCTGGTTGCTTTCACTTCCACAAAATGTTTTGTGATTAACTTGCTTACCGACAAGATTGTTTTGCAGGGAAAGAGAATGAATAATATCTCTGTCATAGACTTCTCCACATTGTATGAAAATGAACTCACTTGCTTAAGTGTTTTGGACAGTGATCCCCTCCTTTGGCACAAACGACTTGGACATGCAAGTCTAAATCAGCTTAACAAATTAGTCTCTAAGGACTTAGTGGTGCGACTCCCTAACATTAAGTTCAAGGAAGACAACATTTGTGAGGCATGTGCAAGGGGGAAGCATGTAAGTTCCTCATTCAAAAGTAAGAAAATGATCAGTACCACCAGGACGTTGGAACTGGTTCATCTGGATCTGTGTGGTCCAATGAGAACTCTGAGCAGAGGTGGTAAGAAATATGTGATGGGCCTAGTTGATGATTATTCAAGGTTCACTTGGACCTTATTCCTGACATCTAAGGATGAAGCATTTGATATGTTCACCTCATTTGTTAAGAAAACTCAAAATCAGGTAGGACATCAACTAGCATCAATAAGATCTGACCATGGCACTGAATTTAAGAATGCAAAGTTTGCTGAGTTTTGTGATGAACATGGTATCAATCACAACTTTTCTGCCTCTAGAACCCCACAGAAAAATGGGGTTGTGGAAAGAAAGAATAGAACTCTTGAAGACATGGCAAGAACCATGCTTCTTTCTAGCAAACTACCACACAACTTCTGGGCAGAAGCAATAAACACTGCTTTCTATATAATCAATAGATGTATGACCAGGCCACTGGTAGAGAAAACTCCTTATGAATTACTTAAAGGGAGAAAGCCCAACATATCCCATCTTAGGAATTTCGGATGCAAATGCTTTGTGCACAATAATGACAAAGATTCCCTAGGTAAATTTGATCCCAGAAGTGATGAGGGAGTATTCTTGGGATATTCATCACATAACAAAGCCTATAAAGTGTACAATAAAAGAACTATGTGTGTGGAAGAGAATGTGCATGTTGTCTTTGATGAAACTAACACTCTTTCTGAGAGACAAGAACCAGAAGATGAGGAGCTTAGACTGGTGAGAATAAGTGAACACATTAAAGCAGCCATGGAAGATGGAGCAGGTGATGGACCAGGTCCAACTAACCCAAGCAACATGACAGGGGGAACTCAACATGTGAACCTTGGCCCTGATCCTGTTCCACAACACCAAGACACCATAGAATCATCCAGAAGTGAACAATTGGTGCTCAAACCATACATATATCAAAGTTCTCACCCTCTTGAGAACATCATAACAGATTTGTCATCCGGAATGAAAACAAGAGCCTCCTTAAAAAATCTGTGTGCGTTTGATGCCTTCCTATCCTTAATCGAACCAAAGAACATTGGTGAAGCCCTACAAGATGCTGATTGAGTAAATGTCATGCAAGAGGAGCTGAATCAGTTTGAAAGAAGTCAAGTATGTCACTTGGTACCCAGGCCACTAGACAGATCAGTGATTGGCACAAAGTGGGTCTTCAAGAACAAGCTCGATGAGGATGGAACTGTTACAAGAAACAAGGTCAGACTAGTTGTTCAAGGGTATAGTCAAGAAGAAGGAATCAACTATGATGAGACCTTTGCCCCTGTGGCAAGACTGGAGGCAATCAGACTTCTTATAGCATTTGCTGCACATATGGAATTCACTCTCCATAAGATGGATGTTAATAGTGCCTTTCTCAATGGCTATTTGAAGGAAGATGTATTTTTCAAACAACCTCCAGGTTTTGAAAGCAAGGAGTCACCTGACCATATATACAAACTTGGCAAGGCTCTCTATGGTCTCAAACAAGCACCTAGAGCATGGTATGAGCAGCTATCAAAATTCCTTCTAGAACATGGGTACAAACGTAGCAAAATTGACAACACCTTGTTCTTAAAGGAAAAGGGTAAAGAACTCCTGGTTGTGCAAATATATGTGGATGATATTATATTTGGGGCAACTTCTGAAAAACTGAGTAAGGAATTTTCTACACTTGTGGGGAGCGAGTTTGAGATGAGTATGATGGGTGAGCTAAACTTCTTCTTAGGATTGCAAATCAAGCAAAACCCCAATGGAACAATGATTCATCAACAAAAGTATGTGAAAGAACTGCTGAAGAAGTTTAAAATGGAGGACTCAAAGGAAATTGACACCCTCATAGCCACAGCTACAAAATTGGATGTGGATGAACCTGGTTCATCTGTTGACCAGAAGCTATACAGAGGGATGATTGGGTCTCTATTATATCTCACTGCTAGTAGACCTGATATTGTGTTCAGTGTAGGACTGTGTGCTAGGTTTCAGGCAAATCCAAAGGAGTCCCACCTAACTGCAGTGATGAGAATTGTGAGATATCTGAAAGGCACCACTGATTTGTGCCTTTGGTATCCTAAAGGTAGTAATTTCGACCTTATAGGATATGTTGATGCTGATTATGCAGGTTTCCTGATTGACAGGAAAAGTACCTCAGGCATGACTCACTTTTTGGGCTCCTGCCTTGTGTCTTGGGCCACCAAGAAACAAAATTCAGTAGCTCTGTCTACTGTTGAGGCTGAATATGTGGCTGCAACCTCATGCTGTGCTCAGTTGCTGTGGATTAAGCAACAACTCATGGACTTTGGTATAGATGTGGGATGCATTCCTATTTTCTGTGATAACACTAGTGCAATTAGTATGACCAAGAAACCGATTCATCATAATAGAACTAAGCACATAGATGTTAGACTCCACTTCCTTAGGGACAACTATGAAAAGGGAATGATCTCAATTGAATTTTGTGCTAATGACAAGCAAATTGCAGATATCTTCACTAAAGCACTGAGTAGAGAGCATTTTGAGAGAAACAGGCTTGAATTAGGGATGATTAAGATCACCTAATTGGAAAAACAAAAATGAAAAAAAAAATTGAAAAATAAAATAAAAATTTGGCTAGAAATTTTAACTTAGGTACTTAACCAGACTAATCATTGCTTAGTATTATGTCTTTATTGCCATACTCTCTTACCATGTATTAATATGATTCCCTTGGTGCTAATGATGTTTCTCTATCTTTTGTAAATTGAGGCAAATTAAAGATTTTAACAAGATGAACCTGGTTCATCCATGCTGGTTCATCTGACTGACAAGGTACGTACTCATCTCCATACACTTATTAAATTAATTACAGTCATACATGAGCATGACTCTATATACATTTGGTTCAATTCAAATTCCTAGTACTTATCCAAATTGAACCAGTTCAAGAAGTCCCATCTCTACTTAATTAGCCTAGTTTTTAGGGGGTTTATAACTGTCTAATCAATGTCAGTCCTGCATCGATTAGACTACCACTTGAGTAAATACTCTGCCCATTGTAAAATTCTCAGCCACATCTTATAAAAGGGTCATCATTACTCCCCTCTTCATAACTAAACCGTCGAACCAAGTTCATCTCACTTCTCTCAAACCAAAACTGATCAACCTTTCGTCTTTTATAAAATGTTCATAACAATGTCGTCACCACCTCCTGTTTCTACATCTTCTTCATCACAAATTCGTGATTACGATGGAGGACTTTATGAGTCTGATTCTAATTCTCCATCCGTGTATAGCTCTCAATCTCCAGAAATATCATTAACCCCTGAAAACCCTCAAGTTCTTGAACCCACACCTAACCCTACCCCAGCCCCCAAGGATCGTCGTGTGAAAGTTCTTGCCAGAAAATCTGTTGCCTCTGGCTCTCGTGCAAGATTCTTGGATGAAATTCTACAGGCTGAACAGGAGAATGAGTATGAATCATTCAAATCAGCCAATGAGGATGAAGCACCTGGTTCATCTAGTTATGAGCAATGAGATCTTGAGGTTGGTTCTGAACCTGCTACTACTGAGAACAAGTTTGTGTTGGTTGGGTCCGTTGTTGATGTTGAAGTGCCGGATAGGCGTAGAAAATTAGGTAAAGAAAATATTCTTGAGAGTGAGGGAGACAGAGGTTTTGTAAGGGGATCTGGGGAGGACGGAACCCCCTTGGCTATTTGTGGTCCCGTTCCTGAGCATGTTGGAGAAAATGTCACAAATTTAGGGGGAAATGTTGCTAAGGAAGCAGCAGCGGGGTTGGAGAGCTTGAGACAGGGTATAGATGAACCTGTTTCATCTATAGAGGAAACACTAGCTGAGATGCTGCAGAGGTTGGGAGACTCATACAATCCCCAAAAGAGAAGATCTCTCAAGTCCAGAAAAGCTAAAACACATGTTTCTTCCAACAAACGAAAAGCTCAAGTGTCTGCTGATGCTCCTGCCCCTAAAGTGCGTGCTACTAGGAGTGTTGTACAACGACAAGAAGAAGAATTAGAAAAGGCTCTGAGAGAGAGCAGGAAAAAGAAAGCTGCAAAGGGAAAAGCCAAAGTAGGAGAGCCTGTTGAGGCTGTTGATGTGGATGATGAATCGTTGGACCTAGTCCAACATGAGGAGAAGCCTGCTCCTGTTGTGGTTAAGACACCCAAACCCAAAAAGTCTAAGGCTTCTTCAAAGAAGTCAGCTGCAGTGTCTAGCACAACCTCAAGCACTGCTAAGAGGTCCAGGTCTAGGGTCAAGAAAGTACAAGTGAGAGATGAAGATAAAGAATGGAGCGGAGAGGATGACCCAGTCTGGGATTACCATGACCCAGTCTGGGATGACCCAGCCACCAAAAACCCATCTATGGACACCTATCCAACCTTAGGTTGTCCAGAGCCACCAAAAACCCATCTATGACCCAGTCTGGGATTTGTTATGTTTCTCATTTTTACTCTGTTTTGCTCATGGTTATGGTTGTTTTTTGTTTTTGACTGCATATAAATGAATTTTGCAGTTTTGTTATTGACTTGTCTCAATTTCTTATTTAGCTTACATTTATTGGTTTCTTGTGATGATTAATCATGTTTTGCACCTGCAGTTGCCTCAAATGGCCATGAGTAATTGTTAATAACTCTGGTAAGTTTATCATTTTGCAACTTTTCGATGATGCCAAAAGGGGGAAGAAATGTGCTTATTAAATTTCAAACTGTTGTGATATTTATAACCTAATGAACCTGGTCTCTCTATGATAAATGCTTAAAACCATACAAAGTGTTTGAAGATTGTACAGGGTTAAGCACATGGTTTGTCATCATCAAAAAGGGGGAATTTGTTGAACCAAGTTACTGCATGGTTTTGAAGATTGAGAAATGTCTACCAAGTTGAACCAGGTACATCAGGCTATCATAGTGAAACAGACTCACTGGCACGCGAAGAGTCTATGCGTAGGAGATAATATGTTATGTGAATTATCTGGGAACTAAGAGGTTGTCTCCTAAAGCGAAAAAGTTGCAAATTGATAAGAGGTTAGTTCAAATTCAGCAAGGATAGTAACAAAGGAAGGAAGTTGAGTTTAATACAAAGTCTTCCACCAAGGAAGAGTTGCATCAGAATTAAACAAGAACATCTCAAGTTCTGGCGCTATATAATGTTGAAGTATTCCTATTGAAGAATGATCGCGCAAAGGCAGAAGTAGAACAAGAATTGAAAGAAAAATTCCCAGAGATATTTTGCAAGAAGAATCCTTGTGCGACACAAAGGCTACTGACCAGCTAGAAGAACCAGTTTCATCTGTTTGTTTATTGAGTCTAGTTGGTTGTAGTAAGTGATTTAATATCTATCTTTTCAGCTTTCTTAGAAGCAATTGTAATAGGTATACACTGTTCAAGTAAGACTTAACTTGAAGCTTGTCGCAATTAGCTAGAGGCAAGGTTGCTACAAAGGGATTAGAGTTAGTCCTAGGTTTACAAAAGAGTTTATTTTGTAAATGCTGTTTGGCTTAGAGTTATAGTGAAGAGTTTGTGAAAATCCTACTGAGGAGTAGGTCGTATTTTTTTCCCCTTTTGAGCCAGGTGTTTTCCACGTAAAAATCGCTGTGTTTTTACTTTACTGCATTTATTATTCCGCTCCAGTAGAAGTTGGAACACTAAGAAGAACCAGGTTCTTCTAATAAGATAACACTCGAAAAATTGGACACCACACAAATCACCCCCTTCTTGTGTGGTATTGAAGTATAAAACATCAATTATGTTATCAATGTTGTTGGTACTTCATGATTCTTGGTGAACAGTTAGTCTTAATAACGTGTACGGAGAATATCGACCTTACGTCACTCCGAAAGGTTCAGAATATGATTCCAATGAGTACTACATACATTATATATATAGGTATCTATTTTACTCTACCGAACCGCGCTACAGTTGGCCGGGTACGACACCTATTTTACAACCACTGATCAATTGAGTTTTACCGAGCTCCACGTGGCCGAGTACATTTTACCGAGCCTATTACGGCCGGGTATGATATGATGATGATGATGACCACAGAGGAGTATGTCTTAAACGTTTATGTATATGTATGTATGTATGTATCACGTATGTGAAGACCCGTAAAAATTTCTTGCTTAAAATAACGTCCGAATAAGTCCCCGAGTCGATATCTCTGAGTAAACCCTTATATCGGACCTTGGTTTTTGTAAAAATACCCCGAGATTTGAAATAACTTAATTTTTCCAGAAATTGGGTGTTATGCGACGCACTATGCGATCACATAACGTGTATGCGGACTGCATAGTGGTCGCATACACGGGCATATCACTGCCCAACTGAAGGGGTGTTATGCGACGCACAATGCGACCGCATAACGTGTATGCGGACCGCATAGTGGTCACATACCAGGGCAGAATGTTTTCAAAATTTGGCCCACCTGGGGGCCATTTTGCGGTCCAAAATGCGAACCGCATGTCAGGAATGCGACCGCATTCCTAACTGCATATTCGACATGGTCTGTTATTTTTCTGAAATTTTATACCCGACCCCAGTTTCATTTAACCCCCACCCCCTTTCATTTTAACAAGTTTCTGAACAAAAATAGAGAGAAGGAAAGGAGAGTTCTTGAGAGAGGAAGTGGCCCTTCCATTAGAGTGATTTTCAAGGTCTCCCAGGCCCATTATTTCGAGTAATCTCCTTCTTCCCCATTCCAACAGGTAAGGGTTCCCAATCCCTCTTTCTTCTTTTCTATAAATTTCTGATTTTAAACAAGGGGAGGGTTGGCATGAATTGATCCTTGAAAATAGTAACTAAGACCTTGCATGCATGTTTAGAAATGGTGTTAATTTAGTAAAAGGGAGTGACTTGGGGTAAAACTTCACAAAGATAGGGTTGGTGACCTAATGGGTTCACATAGTGCTTGACAAATTGCTTGAGAGAGAATCCGAATTGCATGCATGACTTCAATTCTGAGTTGAATGTGTTTAATTGTGAACTAGATTGACGATACTAGTCGGTTCGGTGATTTCAAGTAAAAGTTGAAAAAGAAAACTCGATTCCAGGTATGTATGGCTAATTTTAACCCTTGTAAAGTCTCCCCGTTGGTGTTCGAGCATACGGTATGTGTACTTGCATGAGATTATGTGAACTACTATCTTAGTTGATCGCCACTCAACTGTGTTATTTGAGGTTGTGAACGGTGATTGGGCGTGCCTATCTTATTATGTGCCAAGCTTATAATTGTTTGAAGTTATTGATATGAAACTATGTAAATAAGTTGAACGATTATGGCAATACTTTGTACATTGAATTGATACTTGGTGAAACTTCGGGTGCCTGGAGCCCAAGCAAATAAACTGTTAAATGGGAATCTATGATCCTTGAAGAAAAGGCCCATGTGATGAAATTGTTTGTTATTGTTGCCGTTGTGATAAGGTTATGGTGACGTTGTTGTGAAATATGAATTGTCAGGCGGGGTAAAGTTGTTGGCACACTATATGTGATCCATTGTTGGATAAAGATTTTCTTTGACGGTGATTATTTGGCTGTTATGAATGATTTTCCTTGATGATGGGAATCTTTGTGATTTGCTCGTTGGTTGTTGTGAACTTATGTTCTTTGTGATGAAAGTCTTTGTGATCAAATTGGTGGTGTGTGTTCATTGTCAGGTGGGATCGGGTTGCGCGCCGCAACACGGAGCAATAAGGGTGGCAGGGGTAATAAGGGTGAGAGCAGGGGATAAGGGTGGCCGAGGTAATAAGGGTGGCCGAGGTAATAAGGATGGAATGTGATCATTATCACTCTTGAATATGGAGGTGTTACTAATGTCAGGGAAATTTGTGAAACTCTTGATTTGGTTGTTTTGATTTATGTGCAATGTTTTGCTGAATTCTATTAACTGTCTCTTATCTGTGTACTACTTGATTGTACTTGGGGTAAGGTTTGTTCATACATACTAGTACTATTCCACAGTACTAACGTCCCTTTTGCCGGGGGCGCTACATCTTTTTTATGGATGTAGGTGGTTCTGCAGCAGGTAGCTCATCCCGCCAATAGTGGTGCCTCCTCTTCATCTTCTCAGCGGTTGTGGTGAGCCCCTTTCCTTCCCGGGGCCGTGTGTGGATTTTATCACCTTCTTTTGCTTATATTAAAAAGGTATAACCGGGGCCTTGTTACCGGTAATCATATAAACTCACTAGCATTCGTAGAGGCTCCGTAGACACAATGTGGGTAGTGTATATATGTATTTTTGGGTATTAACAGTACGTACTCGGAATCGTAAACCATGTTGGAAAATTTGTATGTACGGATATTATGTATGTTTGAACGTTAGTTGCTAACATGTTAAAAGAGTGAACAATGGGAACATGCTGTATGATGTGATTTGAAACTAAGATTGGCTAACTCATTTGAATTAATGTATGTTATGTACGCGGGGTAATACGTTGGGCAGGAAGGGCAAACCAGGTTCGCTTGACTGGGATCACCCGGTTAGGCGCCGGTCTCGCCCCTCGATTTTGGGGCTTGAAAAACATGGTATCAGAGCCTAAGGTTTTAAAAAGTGTCCTAGGATGTCTCAGAGCCGTGTCTAGTAGAGCCCTTCTTATCGGTGTGTTGTCGACCACATCGATAATTAGGGGGCTGCATGGACATTTAGGAAAATACCCTTCATTTTTATTCTGCATTGTGCGATGGAGCGAAGTGTGAGAATATCTTTATCTAATTCGTGCGCTGTCCTAATTTTTCAGCAATGGCACCGAAGAAGAGAGCTCGACTTGGCCTAGAGGCCAATGCCACCCCGAGTGTGGCCACGCATCCTTTATCTGACAGTGCGGTTGAGAGTGATTCCCCGACCTTGAATTTGCCGGACTCTTCCGTGCCAGGCCAGTCTATCCCTATTCCTGCTCCAACGGAGGGTACTGAAATCCCTCCCGCTGATGTTCCTGATCCATCTTCAGTTCCATCTTCCGGTTCCAGTATTTCTGATTGGGACCTCAGGGGGGCTATTCAGATGTTGAATCAGTTAGTGGCCTCCCAGGCCCCAAAGATCTCAGGCTGCCCCTGTTCCCTCTAGCGAGCAAAGGGATTCTTCAGGTTCTAGGGTCGACCAGTTTCTGCGGTTAGCCCCTCCAGAGTTCACAGGCACCGACCCAGAGGCCGATCCTCAAGATTTTATAAATGAAATGTACAAAACTCTCTGGGTTTTGAAGGCTGCTGAACTGAGGGAGTTGAGTTGGCTTCCTATCATCTGAAGGGGGCAGCATATTCGTGGTTTGAAATATGGGAGAGTTCCCGTGGAGAGAGGAGCTCTTCGGCGAGGTGGGTCGAGTTCGTAGATGCCTTTATAGATCATTTATTGCCTACTGAGACTATGGCAGCCCGTGCTGCAGAGTTTGAGGTCCTTAAACAGGGCCACATGAGTGTGTGGGAGTACCATATGGAGTTTGTGCGCTTGTCAAAGTATGCCACCCACATGATGCCGACTATGGAGGCCAGAGTTCGTCGGTTTGTTCAGGGCCATGGTCCCTTGGTTGTCAATGAGGCTGCTACAGCTGCTTTGCATTCGGATATGAACTACGGGAAGATTGTGGGTTTTGCCCAGGCTACAGAGGCGCGAAAATTGAAGATAAGGTTAGATAGAGAGAGTAGTGGTAGATCCCGGTCAGCGGGAAACCCTGGGAGCTCGGTTGGAGGGGGGAGATCAGCCTTTGGGAGAGGGTCATCAGGACCACTTCAGTCCTATGCTCATTCCTCAGCCAGTGCACCGCCATCATGGCGCAGTTATCAGCAAGGAGGTCGCTTGGCTCCCGGTTCAGATGGCACGAGGTTCCACCAGTCCGGTCGTTCTGGTGAGGGGGTATCAGCAGCATCGGAGGGCCCCATGCCCTAAGTGTAGGAGGCCCCATTATGGGCCATGTTACTTGGATATGCCGGTATGCTTCAGATGCGGAGAGAGAGGTCACACCCAGTGGAATTATCGTGTGCCCATCACGGCACGGGTGGAAGCACTGCTTAGCCGTCCGGTTCTTCAGCCGCTGCATCTTCAGCAAGCGCTCCAGCTTCATCAGGGCGCGCTGCAGCTAGGGGTAGAGCACGGGGTCAAGGGGGACCCAGTCGGTTCTATGCCTTGAATGGTCGCCAGAGTGCGGAGGCTTCTCTAGATGTTGTCACAGGTATTCTGTCTGTACAAACGATTAATGTTTATGCTCTTATTGATCCGGGATCCTCTTTGTCATATGTTAATCCATTTATTGCTTCAAGTTTCGGGATAAAACCCGAACAACTTCTTGAGCCATTCTCAATGTCGACTCCGGTTGGTGATTCCATTACGGCCGCGCGAGTCTATAAGAATTATGTTGTCACGGTGTGTGGTCGAGATACCACGGCCGATCTCATTGAATTAAAGATGGTAGATTTTGATGTTATCATGGGAATGGATTGGCTTTACTCGTGCTTTGCTAAACTCGATTGCCGAACCAGAATTATGAGGCTCGAATTTCCTAACGAGCCCGTCATTGAATGGAAAGGGAATGATGTCGTGCCAAGGGGTAGGTTTATTTCCTATCTCAAGGCATCCAAAATGATCAGGAAGGGATGCATTTATCATTTGGTCCCAGTTGCGGACACCGCTTCAGAGGTGCCAACTCCCAAGTCTGTGCCGGTCGTGGATGAGTTTCTGGGAGTGTTTCCGGATAAGTTACCTGGGATTCCGCCAGATAGAGAGATTGATTTCGGGATTGACATATTGCCGGATACGCAGCCAATATCTATTCCACCGTACAGAATGGCGCCCGCAGAATTGAGAGAGTTAAAGGAGCNCACCGGTTCTTTTTGTCAGAAAGAAAGATGGGTCGCTTCGAATGTGTATTGATTATCGGCAACTCAACAAGGTCACCATCAAGAATAAATATCCACTGCCTCGGATAGATGATTTGTTCGATCAGTTGCAAGGTGCTAGGTTCTTCTCAAAGATCGATTTACGGTCTAGGTATCATCAGTTGAAGATCAGGGAGCAGGATATTCCTAAGACCGCCTTCAGGACTCGTTATGGTCATTTTGAATTTTTGGTAATGTCCATCGGGCTGACCAACGCTCCAGCAGCTTTTATGGATCTTATGAATCGGATTTTCAAGCCATTTCTAGACTCCTTCGTGATTATTTTTATTGATGACATCCTTGTCTACTCGCGATGTTGGGAAGATCATGCTAGTCACCTTAGAGCAGTTCTGCAGACTCTTCAACAACACCGCCTGTATG
>ML272318.1:0-16680 GCA_005239495.1 Nicotiana undulata | reverse complement strand
CATGATTGTTTGGTTGTTATGAAATTCTACTCTTGATGATATGAAGCCTTATGATCGAATTGTAAACTGTTATTGTTGCCATGGAATATAATTGTAATTGTCAAGTGGGATCGGGTTGCGTGCCGCAACAAGGGAGATAAGGGTGATATATGAGAAGTGATAAGGATGTGATTGTAATTGTCAGGTGGGATCGGGTTGCGCGCCGCAACAGGGTAGATAAGGGTGATGTGTAAGAAGTGATAAGGGTGTGATTGCAATTGTCAGGTGGGATCGGGTTGCGCGCCGCAACAATTGTCAGGTGGGATCAGGTTGCACGCCGCAACAGGAGAAATAAGGGTGAGATGTGAGGAGGGACAAGGATGGAATTGTGATTGTGATTGTGATGAAGTGAGAATTATGGATCTTCCATTGTGTTTCTTTCTATATCTTTGTGCAGTGATTGTGTGACTCTCTGTCTGTCTCTTGCTTGTGCATTGTTGAGTTTACTTAGAGTAAGTTTGTTCATACATACTAGTAATGTGGGCTCTTGATGTTGGTTGTTTCCATTTTCTGTGCAATGCTTGTGAGTTCTATTACTGTCTCTTATCTATGTATTGCTTGATTGTACTTGGGATAAAGTTTGTTCATACATACCAGTACAATTCAAATGTACTGACGTCCCTTTTGCCGGGGGCGCTACATTCTTATGATGATTGTAGGTGGTTCCATAGCAGGTAATTCAGCCCACCGACAGTAGTGCCTCCTCTCTATTTCGTCAGCTTCATTGGTGAGCCCCATTTTCTCTCGTGGCCATGTGTGGTTCATGCCGCCTTCTTTGAGTTTATTGTGTATTGTAAGGTATAATCGGGGCCTTGTCACCGGCAAGTATTCGTCAAGTTCCTAGTATTCGTAGAGGCTCCGTAGACACAATGTGGGTAGTGTACATATGTATTTTGGGTAAGTAATGGTACGGTTCGGAATCGTGATCCACGTTGGTAAATGTTGTATGTATTTTGTAAGTATTTGGTATCATATGTTGGTAATGATAAAAAAGTAGAAATGAATCCAAGTTGTAAGTTTATGCATAAGTCTAAATGGCTACTTCACATGAATAAGGTATATTGAAATCACGGGGTAACGCGTGGGATAGGAAAGGCAATTCTAGGTCCGCTTGACCGGGGGTCCTCCGGTTGAGTGCCAGTCGTGTCCCTCGGTTTTGGGGCGTGACAATGGACATTTAGGAATTTCACCCTTCTTTGATACTCCAATCGTGCGATAGAGCTCAAGTTAGGGAGTTAGTTTTCTCTCCAAGCCTTACTCTCAAAATGAGTAATCATGATACCATAATCCGCGTGTTTGAAGCCATGAGGAGGGAATGATCCCACCATTGAGTCCGAAGGGACTGCCCAAGGGCTTGTTAGGAGAATGTATTGAGCTGTGGAGGGATTGGTAGAACCTATCGCTAAGAGGGGAGTGCCCTTGTCCCTATTGATATCCTGCACCACCAAATCCTATAGTATATCGGTATGGTACCAACGTGCTCTTGTTGTGTATGTACATCCATATTGAAGAACCTTCATAGGCATGGTCTTAATGAATGTTGAGTCACAAACCATTGCATGCACCTACTCTCCAAACGAGATCCAATATTTCTTGAGTTAACTCTACCACAAATTTTCTTATATGCAATCTTTTATGATATCGAGCTCTATGATCATGTCCTTGAATTGAGTTGTAGCTATAGAGTTACCATTTCCAACACGCCTTTCTAAACTCTAACAATGGACTATACCCGAAGAATTTCTCCTCGAATGAAGGGATGAACCATTATCATATGTTCGCACAAAATAAAAAGATATCTTTCTTGGCCCTTTTCTTCAGGTTTCTGCTTCAATCTGAATGTTGATATAGGTGAAGATATTTCTTTGTTTCATCGTCATCTCTAGTATGGTAGTGCCCTCACCCTATCTTTGTTGAGGCTTTCATTTTGGCCTAGTGGTCGGAATCGGCTAAATTTTTAATTGCTTGGCGAGAGTCTCCCTCTTCTCCGACGGGTTATTTTCTGAATTTGGTCTGCTCAATTGCTTTTAAAAATTATTAAATCTCCATCGAAGCTAGGGTCTGTCGAGTCCCCTTGTAGCTGGATCGTGCTACTTATTCTTGTTGCTCATCTTATTCTTGAAGGTTGTTCTTCTTTTGGTTATAAGGAAGACAAGCATTTTCGCTCCTCCTTTGGATTGCATGATACTTGTTTAAGTGTCGTTATATGTTAATTGCTCCATGTTGCTACGAATCCAGCAGATTTTTGATGTTTGTAGTGGCTCCACTAGCCGTGAAGCTCTTGAGTTGCTCTTAAAACCTCAAGTTTTTTTTTTTTTTTGATTAGCTACTCTGTCGTACCCGGCTTTCCTCTAGTTGTTGACCCATTCCTCAGTTCCAATCTCAAGGGCCGAAGGAACAACATAATTGTGTCCTTGGTATCTATAAATACAATTTCTTTTATCAATGGTGATCCACTCTAATTATGTACAAATTCCGCTGAATCCAGAAAATGGGATAGATGTAACAATACCCTTATTTTCTAGCTAACTAGTTTTCGGTCCTCTGATAATACTGGAGTTTTCAATATTCTGACATAACTAAACAAGGATATAGAATTATAGGTGGCGGGGGCAATTCAATCCATCCTCTTACTTTAACTACGAGCCTGCTTCATTCATTATCGGTTATGCTATCCCTTCTCAATCCTATCCCCTTAGAAGCACTATCTTTAAAGGTTGAACTCTGAACCATAAAGAGTAGCTCTAATTTTTAAATACTTCTAGATATCTGGTCAATGGATTAATAAATGCCACAAATTTCGCGGGTTCCCACTTCACTTCAAGTTCATCAAGGGCTTTGTAGAAGGGTGTTGTGAAGCTTCATTGTGAAGTAGAGTCGCTATCCATAAGTGGATTTTTAAATTTTGGAGCAATACATCATGTGACTATATGCAGAGTTCTTCTTTCAAAAATGTAAAGGTCCTCGTAATCCCTTATATTATCACATTTCCTAGTGGTTACAATGTAAAGGTCACTTCTATAAGCCCTCTCACTTTCTTTTCATTTGTCTTGCGTCATGTGTTTTTTACCCGTAATCTTCAATGCGATATTATCTCAATTTCTCAACTAGTAATCCAACTATATGATCTGATTTAATTAACCTCACTTTATGTACTCTACAAGCGCCCTGGGAGTGGACAAATTTCCCCTTACTACAATGTCTTCAACTCTGTTTAAGCTTGTTGATTCCAAATGGTGTTCTTAGTTATGCTGCCTTACTATCTATTTTCATCTGGTAACTCTCCTTGTGAATCTAATTTCATGCCTTATGTCATCGAGGGTCGGGGTATGTTCCTTTTGTTATGATAAAAAGGTATTGCTCGCACTCCTTGTGATATTTTCTCCTAAACGATCATCTACCTGCTCTGCTTGTCCATCTGACTAGGTAACTTGGGTTACTCTTCTCCGATAAGTGCATCAAGACTACTCGCCCTTCCATAATTATTCATATGGTCACTTCGAGGCCTTATTCTACACTAGCTCGTAATGATTTTGAGTACTTTCTCGCCATTGTCGATGATTTTCTAGGGCTACGAGGGCATGTCTCATGGGTTCCGAAAGTAATGATTTTACTTAAAGTTCAAGCTTAAATTGCCATGATTTCAAATCAAAGTGTGTAACCTTTTCAAAAGTCTTAAATGGGTCGGATGTGATGAGGTTATGTGACTTTATGCTCACTGGGCTTGTAGGAGTATTGACAACGTCATGGTTATGCATGAGGAATTATTGCTACCTCTGGCATTCCACCACATTGGGGAGGGGTAGATTGTTCTAATTAGTATAACCTCATAAGTAGATGACTTCTTTTCCATCCTCATGCTCTTGTGGCATAGAGTCCTTGTGTGGCTTATTGTTAGGAGTGAAATCAAATTCCACGTATTTCATTTGCGGCCTCAATCACACCCATGTTGCAAGAGCCTTACCATTTGAGGTCAACTATTTACCTTACACTAAGGACACAACTGGTGTATCCTACTTGATCAGTTCTTTAAAGTCTCAAGTTCACATACATGGTATCCACCTTATCTAAGAATACTAGTTACCACTATGCTTCACTTATCTGATAATTGATGTAGTCACCTGGACTAAACCATGTCAGCATCATTAATATGGATCCTCGTGTCTCTTAGCATATAACCTCATGAAATACTCTGCTCAACACATTAATGGATTCCTCGATAATTCCATCCCAATCTTGAACTTCGTTGCTCCTCACTGTATTTGGCCTATTTTGGTATTGAAAGTTCAAATGTGTCAAAGTCACCCTGTGGTCTCATATATTCAGTAGATAATTTTATGGTCAATTTACTATGGCACATCTTAGAGAAATCATGAAGGTCACCACGAGTTTAGTTTGGGTGTTCGCATAGAGATTTAGAATTCAGGAGGGTAAACCGGTTATTCTAAAAATTTTCCCCTATAGATGTTATGTGAATTGAAAATGAAGGGTACATACGAGCATTTTACCCATTATGTTGCACTAGGAGTATGATGTTCCCCGTAACTTTTCCTCGTGTACTTTGTGTTTTCATATGTTTATGTCTAAGAAGGTAGTGATAAAAGAAGGGTGTGAATTGATTTGATTAAACTATATGATCATGCTAATATCCTATATGATGCATTATTCGAAAGAATCATCGTGGCTTGACTTCATATGGATTGTTGATTGAAATGAAATTATATTCTTGTTGATGAACACCTTCGTGATTACATTAATGGCTGGTAGGGATTATTATGAACACATGATTGTTTGGTTACTATGAAATGATATCCTTGATGATATGATGCCATGTGATGGAATTGTGGGATGTAGTTGTTACCATAAATTGTAATGTCCGGTGGAATGTAAATTGTACAGTGGAAATCATTAAAGGTAAAGTTAATGGATAGTTAACTCATGCGAGGTGTCTATCTGTCATCCTTATTATGTATGTTTGGGAGTTGATATTATTTTCGTGAAAGTGTTGTGGAAAAGTCAACAAGTCGAGGAAGCCACGTGGGAAGCAGAAAAAGAAATGAGAGAAAAAAATATCCCCATCTGTTCGAACAAGTGTAGTAATGATCGTACGAATTAATGTCCCAAGGCAATTTGATGTTGTATTCAGATTCGTGCAAAGACACCCAATTTTCCCTAATTGCCTTATTGTTGTAACTTTCCAATGCATGCTAAAAACTGTATGTGAGGGTATTAAATGGGTGGTGTGCAACCTTTGAAGCAAATAAAAGTTTTGTGAAACAAATGTGCTAAGTAAGTGATTAATGGTAGTGTAGATTGGTAATGGTTAATTGAATTGTCTATGATCTATTGAGGTGATTGAACTGTATGGGGCGCACTGAAATGGCCCAAAGTTATGTGCAAATATGTCACACTGATTGAATCATGTGCAATTGTGAGGTAAGGAGAATGAGTTATGTGTAGTTGATAAAGTGACCAAATACTTGTAAATTGTTGAGGTAACAACTTGGTGTGTGAGCTATTGAATGGTTAAAACTGTGTAATAGTGCTTGGAAATGTGTTTCGGGGGCTCTCTGACAGGTAGATAGGCCTGCTTAAAAAGGAAACTCTGGCAAAACATTTCTGACATAATCGGAGTTTGAAAAAAAAAATCTGGAAATTTCATATCATGCTTTCAAACTAATTGATTTNTGTAAATGCCCGTAAAATTTCTTGCTTAAAATAATGCCCGAACGAGTCCCCGAGTTGTTTTTACTGTGGAAATTCCTAAAATGGACCTAATTTGAACAAAATGTACCCCGGGAGTTATAGAATTAAATTTTCCAGAAATTGGATGTTATGCGATGCACTATGCGATCGCATAACGTGTATGCGGACCGCATAGTGGTCGCATACACAGGCATATCACTGCCCAACTGAAGGACAACTATGCGGTCCAATCTACGATCGCATTTTGGTTCTGCGGACTGCATAGCTGTTGCATTATTGCCTTTGATTTTTGGGGAGGGGTGTTATGCGACACACTATGTGATCGCATAACGAGTATACAGACTACATAGTGGTCGCATACCTGGGCAGATTGTTTCCAAATTTTTGCCCACCTGGGGCCATTCTGCGGTCAGCATGTCAGGAATGCGATCGAATTCCTGACCGTATATTTGACACGGGCTTTTAATTTTCCAAACTCTTATACCCGACCCCAGCTTCATTTAACCCCTACCCCCTTTCATTTTAACTGGATTCTAAACAAGATAGAGAGAAGAAAAAGAGAGTTCTTGAGAGAGAAGGTTCCAACATCACTCAAATTGATTTTCCAAAATCACTCAAGCCCGGATATTATCGAGTAATCAGTCATCTTCTTCGCTAAAAGGTAAGCCTTCACTCTAATTCCCCCAATTTCTTAGCTGTTGGATGGGAATAAAGCACTCATGGGTTGGTTTTGAAAAATGAAAGATGAAACCTTGGATGCATGTGAATGTAACTCTGTAACCTAGTAATGGGGGAAACGAACTTGGGTAATTATTCACAAAAAANTTTGATGAAATGCTTAATTGAATTCGAGGTTCCTAATCCTAAGTGAAATAGGTCACATTGTGGAATAGATTGACGGTGCCCGACGATCCGGTGAATTATGATAGAAATTAAAAAGGGAAATTTGACTCCAGGTATGTATGGCTAACTTTAATCTTTGTAAAATTGCTTTGTGGTGTCCGAGCATACGGTACGTGTATTGGTGTGAATATGTGCAAATGGTTGTTCAAATTGTGTTGAAGCGTGAAGTTTATTCCTTGTCTGTCTTTAGTTGATCACCTCACTACCATGCTATGTGAAATAATGCTAGTAGGTTAATGAATCCAAGAGTATGAATGTATATGCTTAAGGTTGTGTAACAAGTAACGAAAAGGAGTTGTAGTGTGAAGTAATTAAACTAAACGGCAATGGCAATATCATATATGATTCACTGTTTGGTAAGGTTTATTGTGGCATGATTATTTTTATACGTATTGTGGGTTGTAAAGAAGCTATATTCCTATTGCTGAAATTTTCTGTGATTGAATTGTAAACTGTCATTGTTGATATGAGATATGATTGTCTGGTGGGATCGGGTTACGTGCCGCAACATGAGGGATATGTGTGATATGTGAGAAGTGATAAGGGTGAGATATGATTGTCCGGTGGGATCGGGTTGCACGCCGCAACAGAAACACAAGAAATGATTGTGATTGTCAGGTGGGATCGGGTTGCGCGCCGCAACAGAAGAAACAAGGGTGGAATGTTGAGAAGGGATACGGGTGGAATTGTGATTGTGATTGTAATGAAGTGAGAATTGTGGAACTTGCATTGTGTTTCTTTCTATATATTTGTGCAGTGATTGTGTGACTCTCTGTCTGTCTCTTGCCTGTACATTGTTGAGTTTACTTAGAGTAAAGTTTGTTCATACATACCAGTACAATTCAAATGTACTGACGTCCCATTTTTCTGGGGGCGCTACATTCTTATGATGATTGTAGGTGGTTCCATAGCAGGTAATTCATCCCACCGACAGTACTGCCTCCTCTCCATTCCGTCAGCTGCATTGGTGAGCCCCACTTCCCATCGAGGCCGTGTGTGGTTCATGCCACCTTCTTTGAGTTTACTGTGTATTGTAAGGTATAGCCGGGGCCTTGTCACCGGTAAGTATTGGTTAAGTTCCTAGTATTCGTAGAGGCTCCGTAGACACAATGTGGGTAGTGTACATATGTATTTTGGGTAAGTAATGGTACGATTCGGAATCGTGATCCACATTGGTAAATGTTGTAAGTATTTTGTAAGTATTTGGTGTCATATGTTAGTAATGATGAAAAGTAGAAATGAATTCAAGTTGTAAGTTTATGCTTAAGTCTAAATGGCTATTTCACATGAATAATGTATATTGAAATCACGGGGTAACGCGTGGGATAGAAAAGGCAATTCCAGGTCCGCTTGACTGGGGTCCCCTGGTTGAGCGCTGGTCGTGTCCCTCAATTTTGGGGCGTGACATACATCCACTCTCAGAATTCCATTCCGAGTCCGATATCAAAATTTCACCTATCGGCCAAAATTGCCAAAATTCTGATTTTCGCTAGTTCAAGCATTAATCTACTACAGACCTCGAAAGCACATTACGGACACGCTCCTAACCCCGAAATCACCCAACGGAGCTAACAGAGTCGACAGAATTCCATACCGGATCTGTCTTCACACAGTTCCAACTACTGTCCTATTTCTAAAGCTTAAAGTCATATATAGGGACTATGTGTCCCAAAACTCTCCGAATTTCTCAACCAACATCTTCGACAAGTCCCAAAAGCAGAAATAGACATGGGGAAAGCAGTTATTATGGGATCGGGGCGCTAACTCTCAAGGAGACCGACCGGGTCGTTACATTCTGCCCCTTTTAAGAAAATCTTTCTTCCTCGAACGAGTATAGAAACATACATGAAGTTGTTAAAAGATGAGGGTACTAACTACGCATATCCTTCTTGGTCTCCCAAGTCGCCTCCTCGACCGGCTGACCCCTCAACTGAACCTTTACTTACGCAATATTCTTTGACCTGAGCTTTCTGACATGTCTATCCAGTATGGCTACTAGCTCCTCAACATATGATAAATTCTCCAACTGGACTGAACTGAAATCCTAAACATGAGTTGGGTCACCATGATACTTCCGGAGCATAGAGATGTGGAATACCGAATGAACTCCTGATAGGCTGGGAGGCAAGTCAATCTCAAAAGCAACCTCCCTAACACACCACAACACCTCGAGATGGACAATAAATCTCGGACTCAGCTTACCCTTCTTCCCAAACTTCATGACGCCCTTCATAGGTGATACCCGAAGTAAAATCCGATAACCAACCAAAAATGCCAAATCACGAACCTTCTGGTCCGCATAACTCTTCTTCCTGGACTGAGTTGTGCGAAGTCTCTCCTAAATCACCTTCACCTTTTCCAATGCATCCTGAACCAAATCTGTACCCAACAATCAGGCCTCGCCCGGCTCAAACCATCCCACTGGACACCGGCACCGTCTACCATATAAAGCCTCATACGGCCCCATCTGAATGCTGGACCGGTAACTGTTATTATAAGAAAACTTTGCAAGGGGAAAGTATCGGTCCCATGACCCTCCAAAATCCATCACACAGGCACGCAGCATATCCTCAAGAATCTGAATCGTGCGCTCAAACTGCCTGTCAATATGAGGGTGAAAGGTTGTACTCAACTCCACCCTGGTGCCTAGCTCCTGCTGAACAGCTCTCCAGAACCGTGATGTGAATTGTGTGCCTCTGTCCGAAATGATAGATATTGGAAAACCGTTGAGGCAATCTCCCTGATATAAATCTCAGCCAACCTCTTGAAGGAATATTTAATCAACACTGGAATGAAATGGGTTAATTTGGTCAGCCGATCCACCATCACCCAAATATCATCGAACTTTCTTAAAGTCCAACCACAAAGTCCATGGTGATTCGCTCCCACTTCCACTCTGGAAGCTCAATCTGCTGAAGTAACCCTCCTTGTCTCTGATGCTCATATTTGACTTGCTGACAGTTAAGACACTTGGCCACAAACTCCACTATATCCTTTTTCATCCTTCTCCACCAATAGTACTGTCTCAGATCCTGGTACATCTTCGCGGTATCAGGATGAATGGAATACGGAGAGCTTTGGGCCTCCTCAAGAATCAATCCTGAAGCCCATCTACATTGGGCACATAGATACAGCCCTGCATCCTCATCACGCCATCATCACGCCATCATCACCTATAGTCACATCCCTAGCATCACCTCGGCGAACCCTATCCTGAAGTTCTAGAAGGTGGGGGTCATCATACTAGCGCTCTCGAATGCGGTCATAAAGAGAATACTGGGCAACCACACAAGCTAAAACCCTGCAAGGCTCTGAAAGATTCATCCTCACAAACTGACTGGCTAAGGACTAAACATCCAAGGCTAAGGGCCTCTCAACTGCCGGAAGATATGCCAAACTCCCCAGACTCTCCGCCCGGTGACTCAAGGCGTCGGCCACCACATTGGCTTTCCCTAGGTGGTACAATATAGTGATGTCATAGTCCTTTAGTAACTCCAACCATCTCCGCTGGCGCAAATTGAGCTCTTTCTGCTTGAATAAGTGCTGCAAACTCTTGTGATCCGTGAAAATCTCATAGGAAACACCGTTTAGATAATGACACCATATCTTCAGGGCATGAACAATCGCTGCCAACTCGAGGTTATAAACTGGATAGTTCTTCTCCTGCACCTTCAATAGTCTTGACGCGTAGGCAATCACCCTACCGTCCTGCATCAACACCGCCCCAAGGACAATCCTCGAAGCATCACAATAGATTGTATAGGACCCTGAACCCGTAGGCAATACCAACACTGGAGCTGTAGTCAGGGCTATCTTGAGCTTCTGGAAGCTCTCCTCACACTCCTCAGTCCACCTGAACGGAGAACCCTTCTGGGTCAGTCTGGTCATAGGTGATGCAATAGATTAAAATCCGTATACGAAACCACGATAGTACCTAGCCAAACCGAGGAAACTGCGGATCTCAGTAGTTGAAGATGGTTTATGCAAACTATGCACCGCCTCCACTTTCTTCGGATCTATCTTGATCCCATCACAAGACACCACATGGCCTAAGAATTAAACAGAATCAAGCCAAAATTCACACTTAGAAAATTTTGCATACAATTTCTTCTCCCTCAAAGTCTGGAGCACGGTCCTCAAATGCTGCTCATGATCCTCCTAGGACCGAGAATATACCAAGATGTCATCAATGAACAAAATGATGAAAGAATCAAGATAAGGCCGGCACACACTGTGCATCAAGTGACTAAAGGCTGCTGGGGCATTGGTCAGCCCAAATGACATGACAAGAAACTCAAAGTGACCATATCTGGTCCTAAAAGCAGTCTTCGGGATATCCGGTTCCCGAATCTTTAACTGATGATAGCCAGAGCACAAGTCAATCTTTGAAAATACCCTGGAACCATGAAACTAGTCAAATAAATCATCAATGTGAGGCAATGTGTATCTGTTCTTCACTATAACCTTGTTCAGCTGTCGATAATCAATACACATGCGCATAGAACCATCCTTTTTCTTCACAAATAATACCGTAGCACCCCAACGTGATACACTGGGCCTGATGAAGCCCTTATCAAGAAACTCCTGCCACTGCTCCTTCAACTCCTTCAACTCAAGAGGAGCCATACGATAGGGAAGAATGGAAATGGGCTGAGTGCCCGCCAGCAAATCAATGACGAAATTAATATCTCTGTCGAGCGGCATACCCGGAAGATCAGTTGGGAAAACATTAGGAAAGTCCCTCACAACTGCAACTAACTCAGCTATAGGGGTATCAACATTAACATCTCTCACACAGGCTAAGTACGCATCACACCACTTCTCAACCATCCGCTGAGCCTTAAGGAAAGAAATGACTCTACAGGGAGTATACTCTAAGGTAGCTCTCCTCTCTAATCTCGGTAAACCTGGCATATCCAGCATCACAGTCTTGGCGTGACAATAAAGAATAGCATAATGGGGCGACAACCAGTCCATTCCCAAGATAACATCGAAATCTACCATACTGAGTAATAACAAATCAACCCTGGTCTCAAAACCATCGATAACAATCAAACACGACCGATATACGCGGTCCACAACAAGAGAATCTCCCACGAGAGTAGAAACATAAATGGGGGAACTCAAAGAATCCCCAGATATTCCCAGATGTGAAGCAAAATAAGAAGACTCATATGAATACGTAGAGCCTGGATCAAACAATACAGATGCATCCCTATGACAAACAGGGACAATACATGTGATGACTGAATCTGAAGCGACGACCTCTGAACGAGCTGGAAGGGCATAGTACCTGGCCTGGCCTCCCCTTCTAGGGCGACCTCGACCTCCCTGACCTCCACCTCGAGCTGTCTGAGAATGTGGGGTAGCAGGTGTGGCTGGAAGGATAGCTGGAGGACCCGGTGGGGCACGTGGGGCCTGATAAGATTGAGATGGTTCACCCCTCCTAGATTTGGGGAAATCTCTGATCACGTGGCGAGGTTCACCACACCCAAAGCAACCCCTCGGAGGACGTGGTGGCTGGTGTTGACTAGGAGCTGACCTGCTGGACTGGCCGGTGATAGCATCTCGAGTAAGAGGCACACTAGATACTGGTGGTGCGTAATAAGGCTCCTAAGGTCTAGGAGGAGCTGGAATACCACTGACTGCTGGAAGAGCTGAATGAACAGGGCGACTCACAAAACTCCTACCATAACGTGCTGCTGGTGCACGAACTCCTGAGTACCGGCCAGTCTCTCGAGACCTCTTGGCCTCTCTCCTCTCTATTCCAGACCAACATACTCTCAATCCTCCAAGTAATACTCACTGCCTGCTGATAAGTGATATCTGTCTCCAACTCTCAGGCCATACTGGTCCGAAAACCGGGGTTGAGTCCCTCAATGAAGCGTTGAACCCTGTTGATACGCAATTGTTTCCAAAAATACTTTTAAATTGCATATATACCCCCAAAATTATGCATTGATATCAATTTGTATTTTTTCATAATTTTCCTATATTTTTATTAATTTATCCAACATTTTATTTCCAATAAATAATTACAAAATTGCAGCACAAATGCTTTCAAAAGCATTTTTGATTTTATTTATTGTTTATGGTCCTATAAAGACCAAACTATTTCATAATTAGCCGAATTGGCATCTTTTGGCTATAATTTCAATAACTTTGCAATTATAGCCCAATCATATAATGTTGTACCATTTTTACCAAAATCCTAGTCATTTGTATTTTAAAATACTAAGTAATCATTTTAAATTATTTTCTATGCATGAAATTCATTTCTATGATTATTGGGTATTTTACAAATTATTCTAATTAATTTAATTGGGTATTTAACAAATAACCTATTTTTAATTAAATTTCATTCTAATTGAACCAGCCCCAAACCCCAGGCCCAATCCATTAATCCACCCGACCTAATTTCTTGTTTAATCTGGACTGTTGATCACTTTTTATCAACGGATCAGATCAACCCTTACCTTAATTAACCTAAAAAACCTACCCCCCTTTCCTCTCATTCTCTCTTCCTCTCTTCCGTTACACTCTCCCATTCTCTCCCAAGCTCTCTGCCTAACCACGACTCATACTCACCGGCCGTTGGCTCGCCGATAACAATGGTTGTTCCACCACCATCCCTAGACTCCATGGCTCCCTCACATTCCAGATTCCTTCTACCCTGAGGTCCTCAAAGGACCATCAGTTGTTCAACTGACACCTATGGTCTGGTTCTTGCCGTTCTCAAGCCACCTTAGCCCGTCTGAGTAAGACCTTTCTGTTTTTCGGCTAGATCCATGGCTTCTAAGACAGAATCTCTCTATCTCTGTGTTATATCTCTCTGAAACCCTAACCTATCTCTTAACTCTTCAGATTTGCAACAGATCTGAGTATATTTTGAGTTATCTTTACTGTTTTCCTGAAAATCTGTCCGGTTTTTCAAAAATGCCTCTTCGTCTTCAAAATTAGGGTTCTTAACCCCTTTTTCAAAATGACTTTCCCTATGATTTTCAGTATTATTCTATGATTTTGAATATGTTTAAATGGTTATTTAAGTTTTTCCGATTTATCTGATTCATTATGTTGGAAACCGTAATTCTTGATCTTAATGCTGGATTCTGAGAACTGTCCTTGCTTGTTTGTTCGTATTATTTATTCGCATGTCTGTCATTCATGAATGTCTTCTGGATTTCTTGTTATTTATACCCCGTTATGCTCATTAGGGTTTCTGATTTTGCATTTTCTTGCCTATTATGTGTTTATTCCGTTTATTCATAGAAACTTGTGATAATTTCGTTTACTCAGTACTATTTTCTAGCTGAATCCCTGATTCTATGTGATGTTTACATTATTAGGGTTTCTGATTGATCTCTTTTGCTTATACTGTGTCTATCCCGTCCATTCACAGAAGTTTGTAGTAATTAGTACTATTTTCTATTTTTTTTTGAATCCCCGATTCCCTGTGATTGAAACCCTTTACTGATTTCCTATGGTAATATTCTTTACTAATTTTCGACCTTTAGTTTATTTATTGCTTTGTTACATGATTGACTATACTGATTAATTGATTCGTTTTTCCTTAATTAAAACCTTATGAACCTAGCCCTAGTTGTTTACTCTATGCCTATTATGTTTGAATTTGTTTCCTTATCTGTTATACTCTAATTACTTATTGATTTCTTTCCATATTTGGTCACATGTCTTTACCATTTGAAGTTAACTCCCTTAATTAAGGGAGTACTCAAACCTTGTTTTATACTGATTGATTGTGAGTCCCCATAGTTACTGCTTTACTTTGATTTTTACCTTATTTTCACCCAGCTTTCAAACTATATGTATGCATACTCTTTTCTCATTAACACACGAACACTTTGGTTCTAACTATCTCTCACACAAGAAACTCTCTTTTGCTCTTTCTTTTCTCTGGTTACTTGCTATTGTTCTAAGTTAGCCGGCTTCAAGCCAAGGCTTATTACTATACTCTCTTGCTCCTCACTTTGTGTTTACTATCTCTCTACTGGTATGTCCCGATTTCAATTCAAGTCCCAAAAAAATATGTTTCTTTTACTACTTCAGTTCATCATGTTCCTGATTTGTTTCTATCTATGATTTTGTTGTTCGACATGTAATCAACCTCTTAACATTGTTGCTTCATCTAATTATGCTAGCCATGTCTTACCTTTTTAGGGTCAACATGCTCTTATGAATTTGTAACCTATTTCAATGGGGCTCACTCTGTTTTAATGCTTGTATATTGTTGCCTAGTTCTAGTATGCACCTATTGGGCTATTTTCCTAAGTTGTCATAATGTCATGCTCAATCATGTTTAGTATGAAATCCTATACTCTACTATCTCCCAACCCCCATGAACCCCCTAAAGCATGTATGATTCTGTAACTGTTTTCTAATTAACACTCCTGAATCCATGTCTTACTACCTGCACCAAGTTCAATGTACTTTTGTCTTTTATGTGTTTACCATACATTCTCTATTTTTTCCCAATCCCCAACTACCCCTGTGTGAAGGTTGGTTCTTTGAATGTTGCTGAACCTGTTTTGGCTCTGTGGTTGTTGTTTGATTACCCCAATTCTTGTCAAAAAGCTGTTTTACTAAACAACTCTCTTATTTACAAATATTATTTCAACTAAGTCTCTTTCAACACTGTTTTCCTACTAAAACCTTTTCAAAACTATGTCAAGCACTCTCACTCTACTCTTAGGTCCTTAAGTTCTGCCCCTCCAATGTATGACTTCTTAGGGATCCCTATAAGATTCCTCTAAACTCTGATGCATTGGAGCTGGCTCTTCCACACTGCACTTACTCAGTTATGCTTGTGAAATCTGGGTGTGAGCACAACCCAGGATCCGTTGAGGTCCTTAGGGAACTTTGACACTCCCTGACATGAAAAATCTATGGAAAACTTTGGCCTTTGAGGTTATGAAATCTAAGCCTGCATCAGACTTCCTATAGTGTAACTTCTTCTTTTCTTTTTCTACTTATGTAATTCATTCAAATACTGGTTTCTAATAATTATTGTAAACGAATATTGCGGATGGCTAGTGAAACGGAGAGGGTAGCTATATATTATAAATGTCAATGAGTAGATACCATGTTCTTAGGTTTACTGCTCCAGCATCTTATTTGACACCTATTCATGTTTATCACTTAGAAATACTGCTCCTAGGTTAATAAACAACATCAACATAAAGCCGTTACTCATGTGCATTCATAACTCATGCTCTGCGCATTTATAAATCATGCCCTTTACAAATTTTGTCACTTACACTAGATATCATGTCCTTAGGTATTGCTTCAGCATCACAGTTGACACTAGTGCTTATATATGTTTATCATTAAGAAATCATGTTCTTAGGATAACCAATATAAATTGTTTCTACATAAGTCTTGCTCAACAACTCAGTAACTCTTTGTGCATTTAGAGATCATGCTTTTAGGAATCATGTCTTAGGCATTCTGCATCTCTATGTGTATAGTAGATACCATGCTCTGAGGTCTAGTTTAAAACGCCTAGTTAAGCTATTGATTAATGGAAAAGGATGTAAAACAATCTCACTTTTGATCATCCTATGTTAAATAAACTGGTAATAATCCCTGTATTTTGTAACACCTAGAACAACATACTCTTATGCCAAAACAACTTCTAAATTGTTAACAATTCTGGTAACTATTGTGCATTATCCTACGCCTAGGCAAGCCTTAGGTACTCAATCGGTATAAAACTGGAAAATTATTTTCACTTTGTGTTTACTTCTTAATGGCTAACATGCTTAAAATCAGTAGGCAAACTAATTAGGGCGCTGCTTTTGAGTTTATAAAACAAAGCTGCATATCTTATGTGTTTTTGATATTCACTTAGACATCATGTCTTAGGATCCTGTTTAATAAAAATGCCTCTTGTTTGTGTTTGAGTCGTGATGTTTATGTGCATTATCTGTCGCCTAGTATTTTATCCTTTTAACCTTAGGGGTCTGTCTAGAACTGCCTATAGGTAGAGGTCCTAATTTCCTCCAGGGCCATTAA
>ML272315.1:12112-33120 GCA_005239495.1 Nicotiana undulata | reverse complement strand
CAATTATATTCATTCTTTCCACTTCTTCCTCAGCAAAATCAACCGTGTGATCTCCATTAAGCAACACTGCCCTTTGAATTTTCACAGGTTCAACAATAACTGGGCGCTGCTGCATGGAAGTGTTCAATGTCGTGGGTTTCAGTATTTTAGAATAATCTAGGGGTTGGGTGTTTGGGTCAGTGGTTGTTGGGGGCTGGGCTTGGTCGGAACTGGCTGACCAGCCGGTGGGATAGGCTAGTCGCCGGTCGAGGCTGCCATGGCAGCGAGAAACAGTAGACGTTGACAAAAACGCCTAGAGAGAGAAAGTAGAGAGAAGGCAGAGCGTTTTAAAACTAGGGTTTTTAAATATAGGTTTATTCTAGTGTATGTATTGATTTTATATGGTACCATAATTTATTTTTATATTATAATAGTAGTACTTTAGGATGAGGACAAGACTATCTTTGAGGTTATAAGTGCTTATGATATTTATAACAAGTGATATATAAAGTCGTGAAGGTGAGAGGGTAAACGAGTTCAAGAAAATGAAGTTGGTCGAAGTTTAACATTTGGAGATAAAATACTATTCAAGCTGTAATACCTCGTATTTATGGACTAATAGTATACCACATGGCCATGATAGCATGATGTATAAAGTATTTTAAAAGTAAGTAGTATTATAAGTAATTTGAGATAATTCTTAATCATGTAGATAATTGATCAATTATTGATTTTAATGGGAGATTAACTAATTAATTGATATATTAGGATAATAACTTCAACGTGGTAGTAACATGTGATCAACTAAGTGACTATTAAATCACTTTGCAAGGTGGCAAAGTTACCTTTATCTCATTTGATTGAGAAATGTTATCAAAAAGTCAAAAAAGATGTACAGAGTATTGATCTCTTTTCTTGGAGTAAACAACACCCCCTTTATAATTAGCAACTTTTTTTTCATAAGTCTTAAAATGGGATACTATATTGCAAAGTAACAATCAAACTTAATACATTCAATTGAAACTTCAAAGTTTGAGATTTGCTATTCTAAGGGAGTACGGTGCAATCTTTCTCAAGAATATTATACGGATTTTCCCTATTTTGATTATCCATTATGTGTTTTTCGCAAAAAACATGTGTTAGAGGGATTGTCAAGAGAATCAACTCAGATATGTTAAGGATAATCCTTCTTTCTTTTGGCATGATCCAAGTAATGATACATAAACGTAATGCTATTTCGTAAGTATTTCTACTCTGAGCAGTTAAGGATGTCTATGTTATTCCTTCCTGTAAAATGATATTCAAGCATATCTAAGTATGTCTTTAAGTCCCTATTGAGTTATATGATAGATATGTTAATGTTTATAATATAGTGATACATGCAACTTCATGCATTTACCACCGTGCTATGGCCGGTCGGGCAGTTACCACCGGTTGGGCAGTTATGTATCATTATTTACCATCGATTTGGAAGTCATGCATATTCATTTACCACCGAGCTACGGCCAGTCGTGCAGTCATGCATTTACCACCAAGTTAAGGCCGGTCGGACTGTTATATATGTACCACCGAGCTACGGCCGGTCGGGCAATCATGCATTTACCATTGCTCTACGATTGGTCGGGCAGTTTCCAATGATCAGTTGGGCACTCATGCATCATACGACATGGATAATAATCTCAAAGAGAAGCATTATATATATATATATATATATATATATATATATATAAGTATAATTGGTATGCATATGTGGTAGCACTTCAGAGATTCAAGTTGATTCTTATATTTCTTTAATTAATGTTGACTTACTGTTATGTTTCAGTTATGCCTTACATACTCAGTACATTATTCGTAACGACGTCCTTTTGTTGGGGACGTTGCATTCATGCTTGTAGGTAAAGATAAACAGTTTGATGATCCCTCACAGTAGACGAGATTGTCATTCAACGAAAGTACGGAGTGCAGTCGAGTGTATGATTCATCGTGTTTGAGTTTTGCTACAGACTATGGGTAGGTCGGTACCCTGTGCTATTTGATGTAGCATAATCTTAGAGGCTCTGTAGACAGAGGATTATTTTGTACAGTATGTCAGAGGCCTTGATCGCCCATATGTATTCATGTTTTAAGAATGACGGTTCATTGATACAACGCTTACCCATTTATAGTTGTACATTACAAGTTGTAGCAATGTTGGCTAGTATAAAGTGGTTTGCTCAGACTAGTACGGCACCGCGTGCCAGCCACGCCTCCCCATGTTGGGGCGTGACAAAGTGGTATCAGAGCAGGTCGTGTCCTAGGGAGTCTACAAAGCCATTCCTAGTAGAGTCTCACTTATGGGTGTGTTGCGCGCGCACATTTATAATTGAGAGGATATAGGGCATTAAAGAAATGTTACCCTTCTTTTGTTTTGTCACGACCCCAAATCTAAACTAGTCGTGATGACGCCTATCGTGGAACTAGGACAACCAAATTAATACGCAAAACGTAAAAAATCTTTCATTTATATCATTACTAAACTGATAATCCATAAAGGTTTCGTTTAATCATTTTAAGACAGATAAAGCTACGTTGAATGTTAAATACAACCCCAAGATCCCGGAGTCACTAGTCATGAGCATCTAAAAAAATATACAATCTTGGAAAATAAGCTTTATAATAATAAGAGGGAGAAAGCAGGGTTGCAGACGCGTGCAACTGCCTCGCAAATCTCCGAGAAATCCGTGAGGCAGGTAGACAGCTCACTCTGCCATAGCACCTTAATCTGCACACAAGGTGCAGGGAGTAATGTTAGTACGCCAACTCAGTAGTAGTTAAATGAAAGTACGCCAACAAAGTAAATAATGTCTGAGAACTACGAAACGCATAAAACACGTCATCAATTCACAATAAATACAATTCTTCTTTCAATATAAAATATACAATAATTTGAAACACCTGAAAGTCGATTTAAGTAAAATTCCTTTGAAAATGTACCTTTCCAAAATTTTCATAGAATTCAAGATAATTTAGTATAAGAATGATAGAGATCATAAATAGCTTCTTGGGCAAAAATATGTATCATAAACCGCCCCTCAGGCATATCATCATTTAGAATTAGTCACTCAGCATGCCTCACAATCACTCGGTATCAGCCCCTCGGGCAACCCATAGTCACTTATGTCTCCCAGTCACTCATCACTCGGCACTCGCACTCAGTAGGTACCTGCGCTCATTAGGGGTGTACAGACTCCGGAGGGGCTCCTTCATCCCAAGCACTATAACAAGCCAACTCATGGTATCAATCACTACGACACTCGGCTTATCTATAACATGTTGCAGCGTGCAGCCCTATCAAATATCATATCCTCACAAATCAGGCCCTCGGCCTCACTCAGTCATCATAAATAGTGTAACATGCTTTGGCGCGCAGCCGGATCCCATAATGTCCTCACAACTGTAACGACCCGATCGGTCGTTTTGAGAATTTAAGCTCCATTCGGTGGCATAAGGTCTTGAACAGCTTCACATTGCGTATATCGACATGTGTGCGTGGTTAGATTCAGTTACCAGATAATCCAGAGTCGAATTGGAAGAAAAATTTTAATTTTGAAAACTTAAGTTGTAAGATTTGACCGGAGATTTGACTTTTGTGTAAACGGCTCCAGAATGAGTTTTGGATAATGTCAAAAGCTTCGTATGGTTATTTTAGACTTTGGCGCGCGTCCGAAATTAGTTTTGGGTGTCCGTAGAGTAATTTGAGGTAATTCGGCGAAAGTTGAAAAAGTTGAAGTTTGGAAAATGGAGAAAAAGACCCGCCCCACTACTTCATCACTTTAATCAATATATTACGTATACTATTGTAATATATATATAGCTATTTAGAAACTAGTTAACAAAAATATTATAATTAATGTTGTACCAATAACTATTAGTTGATCTTTTTAAATTAAAAATAAACACAATACTTGTTGGGGGTATTCTTTTTCTTGTTCATGAATTGACCAGTGACGGTAATCAGCAAACAAATGATTCTATTTAGGTTGTAGATTAGCCATTGAACCCTCTTTTTCTTCTGAAAAATTTCTCGGCATCCTTGTGCTTGTTGTAGGGTCGTTAGTTTTCTTGATATTTTTGACTTCACTTGAAGAGATCCACCTATTCTTAAATATCTCTTCTTTTAAACTGTAATGGGCTGCATTTTTCATCTGGGTTTATCAAGAATTTCTTAAAGGGCAAAAATTGGAACTGATCTTGAAATGGGTGCCACAGAAAAATGGAAACCCTGTCCTATTCGATCTCAGAACAAAACAAAACTATGGCTACTTCGTTGGCAATGGCGGCTCGTCGAGCGACGACCTTCACTCGCTTCCCCTCCTCAGCCACCGCTTCTCTCGTTCAGCGCCATGTCCTTGCCGAGCAGTTGATCATCACGGGCCTCCTAAGGTCAATTGCTGGTCAGAGCCGATGAATCCTGCCCAATGGAAGGAAGAACATTTTGTGATTTTATCTCTGTTAGTTGGGGCTTGGTTTTCTATAGTTGTTACAAATTATTCACTGGAGGCAAGAAGAACAAATAAGAGAATTTGGTGCAAGTATCACAATAAGGTGAGAATTTACGTGGGGCATCATGCTTAGGTTGGAATATTTTCATGTCCTAAATTGAGAAGTTCACTTTAATAATCCAATTTATTGTACATGACAATGATAACTTAACTATCATTGTATGAGCTTTCTTATTATTATACAAACGATCAGTTAGCTTCTAAGCTACTAAATGGGTGGGCTAAAGTTGGTTGCTTCAGCACTGTAATACAGTTCTTTTTTATTAGTACCCAACAAAAATAACTGGTGTACATTATGTTCAGATTGAGCCGAGCGTTGGTGAATTCGTAAAGGAAAAAGCTAAGTTGAGTAGGAGATTGACCGAATTGAGGTAAGTATCTTGCCTAACCTTGTGTGGGGGAACTACCTCTTAGGATTGAGTCTTTTTTTTTATTGTAGTCCGTGTATGCGAGGTGGCGAGTGCGTACTCGGACTTATTTGCTAATAGATTGCCCTTTTAGGATTTGTAGGTTCTTAGGTTACCTGTGTATGAATTGTAATGGTTACATTTGAATCCTTGGTTGTTAATTTCATCCTTTCCTGTTTAAATTAGAATTACTTGCTTTTGGATTCCTTCGCTGGCTATTTGATCTTAATTGACTTAACTGAATATTCTTCCTCTCTTATCATCAGGCTATATTTTCTTCCTAAATTGCCTAATTGACTATAATTAGTGTCATCTAGCCCTATAGTTGATTAGTCATAGTTGAAACATCTATTCGTTGGTGTCAAACATGCCCGTGAGTCTTACATTGTGATTTATATGACTTTCCCTTAAGTGTTGCGTAGGTCTAGTAGTTGAACATTTATGTTGTTGGTGTTTCCTTGATGTTGCCTATTACTGGGCCCTTGTTTGATCTGAGTTTTATTCCGTAAAGTTAACCGTTTAGGCGAGATTGGTTATAGTTGTTTCCCTTGCCGGGATGAATGTTGTTTTCATTGTTGACTCCCTTGTCGGGATGGTATGATTTCTATTACTGTTTGTGTTGTTAATGAAATTGTTTGCATTGTTAACTCCCTTGCCGGGATGTTGTGAATTATGGTTCTTATTGTTGACTTTCCTTGCCAAACTGTTGTTCTTGATATTATTTGGGTGAGGAAGAGTGTAAAGCACGAAGGGTGATGCCGTGTATTTATTTATTGCATTGTGAGGACGAGAGTGTAAAAGCACGAAAGGTGATGTTGTGCCATGATATGATATTTAAAAGCACGAAGGATAATGCCGTGCCGTTTTATTTATTTATTGCATTGTGAGGATGAGAGTAAAGGCATGAAGGGTGATGTCGTTCACTTGTTTTGGTGAGGATGAGAGTAAAGCACGAAGGGTGATGCCGTGCACTTGTTTTGGTGAGGATGAGAGTAAAAGCACGAAGGGTGATGTCGTGCACTTGTCTTTGCATTGTAGTTTCCGTTGTTCCTGTTTGATAATTACTGCACTTATCTAAGAGTTAATATCCCGTTGCTTCAATTTGGATACTCATACTGATCTCTTATTGCATTTTTGACAAAACTTGAGATTTCTCCTGTACAACATGGAAAATTCTGAGTTACGGACTGAGTTCCGATAAATTTGCCTTGAAGAGATTATGATTCCGAGGTTTTACCGAAAAGTATTATTTTAAAAGTAATGGTTTCGAAATGATCATATTGGAAGGACTTTTACATCAAAGGTATATTTGAAAAGCACTCGTCTTGCATAAAATGATATTTGGAAGTCATTTATTGGGAAAACATCTTTGGAAGTTTCGTATTTTGAAAAGGAACTATGTTTTACGTGATTCTCTCTACTAAATATACTTTGGAGGAAGTATGTTTTCAAAGGAAATCTTTCTTATACTAAAATGATTATATTTGCGAAGTTTTGTTTTTCATATGAATTGTTGTTTAAAGGTTTTCCACCAGTTTATGGATTTTAATGGCTAAGGATCGATGTGAACAAATAGACGTAGAGATGAGTTATTGGTGTTCTCCATTGCATTGTGTTTTCTTCCGGTTTGGCTTGTTTTACTGTCCATCTTTCTGTGTATTTTTATGCGATTTCGTGGTTAATTTCTGTGATTCCCTTTCGCTTTATATTGTCATTGTTGTAAATTATTCCGTGAACTCTTAAAATGATGTAGTGTTCGGTTATTTCTATATTCATGTCCGTTATGTTGTAGACCAGTGGTGTCTTGACTAGTCCTCGTCACTACTCCACCGAGGTTAGTCTTGATACTTACTGGGCACCGCTGTGGTGTGCTCATACTACACTTCTGTGCATTTTTGTTGCACAGATCCAGGTATTGATTGATAGTAGCTGCATGGACCATTAACGGGGAGACTCAAGGTAACCTGATGTTGCGTTCGCAGGCTTCAGAGTCACCTTCTTATAAGTAGTATTAATGCACTGTTGTATTTATTTCCAAACAGTTGTATTTAGAAGTCGTAGGAGATTCGTAGAGCTTATGACTTATATTATCGGTTTTGGAGAAAAAAAATTGTAATTCTGTCAAGATTTCCATATCGAGACTGTGATATTTTTTTATTATTATTGTTGTTATTCAGTAATTGTTAGGCTTACCTAGTTCCTAAGACTAGGTGCCATCACGATACCCAACCGAGGGAAAATTGGGTCGTGACAACAACATTGGCCCTCGGCCTCACTTAGTCAGAAACTCTCAAAAAGCCGCTCGGGATATCAGTAAAACAGGGTACCCGAGCCAAAATATCATTTTATATCACAAAATAGCGTAAATAAGACCGAGTTTCGAAATAAGTTAAACATAGTATGACTGAGTGTAAATCATAAGTCAACATAGTGAGGAATAACAGTAAAATCCCCCAAGGGGTCGAAACAGGTCGGCACAAGGCCCCAAACATGGCGTACAACCAAAATATAGTAATAGCCTTAAAACATGAGAGATCATATGATTTAGAATCAAATACGCAACTTAATAGTTGCCACGGGACGGACTAGGTCACAATCCCCCAATAGTGCACGCCACACACTTGTCATCTAGCATGTGCGCCCCTCCAAATTAGTGATACAATGAAGAGTCTAGGGTTTCATACCTCAGGACAAGATTTACAGTCATTACTTACCTAAAACCGAACGAAAAACTGCTACGCAATGTTTTTGCCTCTCGACTCGGCCTCAACATGCCCCAAATCTATTCAAAACAGTTTCATATCAACAAAATATGCTAAAGAAGCAAAGCCCACTCGAAAATTACCAATTTATACCAAAATTATCAAAATTGGCAAAACCCGACCCCCGGACCCACGTCTTGGAATTCAATAAAAGTTATAAAACTGGAATCCTTACACTCTCACAAGTCTATACATACCAAGAACATCGAAATCGGACCTCAAATGGCCCTTCAAATCCCCAATCAAAGCTCTCCAAAAACTCAAGCCCTTATCTTTTAACTTCACCCTAATTCCCCCACAAATTTCATGATTAGATAGTAGAACAATCATTACAAGCACCATAAATAAGACTCAATTAACTTACCTCACTGAAATCCTTCAATTCCTCCTTCAATTTCCGGCTTGGAGCTCTAAAATCGCACAAAAATTGTGAAGAAAAGACTGAAAATCGCAAAGGGCTCCTTTATATACTTTTTGCCTAGCACTCTCGCACATGCGGCCTATTTTCCCCCACCTGCGTGACCGCTTCTGTGGTCCACTAACCGCATCTGCGGTTTCCACTTAAGCGTCGAGGACTGCATCTGCGCCCCAGGCATCGCACCTGCGGTCCCGCTGATGCGTCCAAATCACCGCATCTGCGGTCCTTCACCTCATGGACAATTTCCGCTCCTGCGATGCCCAGCTTGCACCTGCAGTAACCGCACCTGTGACCACCCCTCCGCATCTGCGAAATCACAGAACAGATCACACCAGCAACCCTCTAAGGCCAAAAACTCATCCGTTAACCATCCTAATTCATCCCGAGGCCCTTAGGACCTCAACAATGGTACCCACAAGTAATAAATGATCACCCGAACTCGTACAAACAAATAACAAGTACGACTAGCTAACAACAATAAATGCAGAACAAGGAGCAATGCGACTTAATCATAAGATCAGAAGATTAATCCATAATGAGCTGCATATGACGATTGAGATCTTTGGGATAAGTTGTGCTACTGCATATGATAAAAGCTAACAAATAAACATATGAATCACTCAAACCCATACACCATTTTAAAGTTTCCATATTCTGCAGTTGCGCTTAGTGCAACAATAGCTCTTTCTCATCACGTATTACTGTCAAACTTCTTACCTAGACATGAGCTTGTAATTGCATTCTTAATCAGATTTATATTTAAATTGTCAGGACATATAAATCAGTAATAATAGTCAATGAAACATTAACAAAGAAAATACTAATCAGTACAACCGAGATTCATTCATTAATTCTAAAAAATAATTACACATTACTCAACATACCTGAACTGAAGATAGCAGCAGCAAGAAATAAATAAATGCTGAAACGAAGATGGAGCTTGACTACTCCACCCTCGACAACAGAAAACAACGAACAACAGCGGAGTCGCAGAACTTCGTATCCTAAACGGCTTGCTAACAACCCAGAAATAATAAAAATTTCTCTAGAATCGAGTAAAAACATATGCAACTTCAAGAATCGAGCAGAAACAACTTTCAATTACCCTTTTTCCTTCTTTTTTTCTTTATTGTATTTTTTCAGATCTGGAATCCGAATGTTTGAACCCAAAAACTTTCAGCAATCTTTTGATTGAGAATTTCGTGTGTGTGAGGAGAAGATAATGTGGGGATGAACTCGAGTGTGGAGAAAAAGATGAAAAGGAGAGCATAAGAGACAACTTCAGTTTCTTAGGAGAGAGGCATGTCCCTCCGGCGCTGGTCTAAGGTTGAAATGGCGGTGTCGGGTGAGGGTTCTCATTGCTGCGTCTCGCCGGTTTCTGTCTTCAAGAGGGAGAAAGGGGTCTGAACGGCGCTAGGGAGTCCGTGTTTTTTTCTATGGGAGGGGAAGGTCTGTAAAGATGAAGAGTGAAAGATGGGGATGAAGATAGAGAGGGAAACGACGCTCCTCTTTAGGTGGGTGATCGATTCGGTTTTTTTTTTTCATTAGGTCTAGGTCTTGTTTAATAGATGAGAGGGAGGTTGGGCCGGGTCGGGTAGGCAGGCGGGTTTTGAGTGGATTTGAGGGAATTGGGCCATGAAAATTGGCCCAGTACGAATTTAGACCCAAAATAGCCCTTTCTCCCCTTTTCCTTTCTTTATTAGGCTTTGCGCAATTAACCATTTGGACTCAAATCTTCATTTAAATCCCATTTTTTGGCTAGCCTATTTATTTATTTTACCTAATGATGGACTAATGAGACTAACTAATTAATTAACCTACGAATGCAATTTTGATTTTTTAGAAGATGCGTCAAACAATGTAATTAAATCCTAACAATGCGGTTTAAAATCTAACATGCTATGAAATCAAGATTCGAACATTTTTGTGTGATTTTTCTGTAATCTTAAAAGATTAAACATGCGTGAAATACAACTAAATAGAGAGAAATTCCCAAAATTCAATAAAAATTATTTTTGATTGTTTTTTAGGAGTAATTTCCATGCGGGGCAAAAATTGGGTGTTCACAACGGGCATGCTTGACAACAACATATAGGTACTCGTCACCTCACCTATACGTTGAACATGGAATAATCCCGTAGCAAATAAGACTCAACACCTATTCCCTCAAGCTAAGGTTAGATCGAACACTTACCTCGACTTCCATTATCAAAATCAACCCTCAAGCACCGCTTTTCCTTTTGAACCGGGCTCCAAATCAATCGTATCTAGACATAATTGACTCAATAACATCAATAAATGCTAAACAATTCAAGTCCAATGCTTAATTATAGAATTTCTAACATTCTTTCCAAAAATTGACCACGGGCCCACTTGGTCAAAATACGAGGTTCGGACCAAAAGCCCGATCACCGATTCACTCACGAGCCCGAATATATAATTTGTTTTGAAATCTGACCTCAAAACGAGGTCAAATTCTCAATTAATCAAAAAGCCCTAACTCTACCCAAATCCCTAATTATCTACCCTTAAACTCATGTTTTAGGCCTAGAAATCTAATGGGTGTTGATAAATATTGAAGAAAAAGAGTCTAAGGTTACATACCTATGAACTTATTGCGAAGTTGCCTTTCAAAAATCGCCCAAAGTGGTGTGAAGAAGAAGAAGTTGTGAATTTTGGTAAATTCCCGTAAGTGTTATATTCTTAGACAAAAATTATAACTGGGCAAAAATTACCCTATGCGTTCGTGGTCTAGCCTACGCATTCGCAAAAGTTGCCTACCCCCTACCCTTCGTGTTCGCGTCCATGTGGATGCGTTCACACTGTGTATCTAGCTGCCCAGCCCCTCATTACCCTGTGCGTTCGCACCCCCCTTGAGTGCGTTCGCGTAGAGCTAAATTATTGTGCTCCGCGTTCGCACCTGGTGTGGTGCGTTAGCATAGCACTGACCAGCCCCCCTCCCAGTGTGTACTATGCATTCGCGAGACGACCTATGCGTTCGCATAGTACACGACATCAGACACTAGAAACCTGTGCAACACCAGATTTTTAAGTTGAAAAAACACCCTGATACCCATCCGAAACACATCCGAGCCCTCGAGGCTCTAACCTAAATGTGCACACAACCTCTAAAAACATCCTACGGACTTATTCCTGTAATCAAATCACTAAAATAACATCATAAACATCGAATTAAACCCTAAAATGAATGAAAATTTCCAAAAACTTCTAAAACATCAAACTTTGCATTTATGGTCTAAATCACGTCAAATGACTTCCGTTTCTTGCCAAACTTCACAGATATGACATAAATATTATATCGAACTTGTACCGGGCTCCGGAACCAAGATATGGGCCCGATACCACATATTTCACATATAATTACACCTTCAAAAATCTCTCATATTTTCAGAAAACAATTTCTTTTAAAAATTTATTTCTCGGGATTGGGACCTCGGAATTTGATTCCGGGCATACGCCCATGTCCCATAGTTTCCTACAGACCCTTCGACACCGTCAAATCACGGGTTCGGGTCCGGGTCCGTTTACCAAAAATGTTGACCAAAGTCAACTTTATTCAAATTTCAAATACAAAATTGTCAATTTCCTCAGTTTTTCACATAAAGGCTTCTCGGCTACACGCTCGGGCTGCACACGCAAATCGAGGTGAGGTAGAAGGAGGTTTTCACGACCTCGGAACATAAAATTAACTAGAAGTACACGGGATGACCTTTTGGGTCATCACACGACCGAAAAGCGCCAAAAACTCAATTTTGCTAATTCAAGCCTAATTCTACTATGTACCTCCGAAAAACATTCTGAACACACTCGTAAGTCTCAAATCACCTAATGAAGCTATCTTAGCCATAAAATCCACATTCCGAGGTCATTTACCTATAAGTGAACTTCCGGTTGACTTTTCTAACTATAAGACCAACTTAAGAGACTAGGTGTCTCATTTCTCTCCACAATCACCCCGAACCCGAGCCAATCGTCCCAACACAACATAAAAGAGCCGAACAACACATAATAGAGTAGAAATAGGGGAAAAGGGGCTAAACACTCGGAATGACCGATCAGGTCGTTACATTATTCCCCACTTAAACATACGTTCGTCCTCGAACGTGCCCAGAGTTGTTTCAAAAACCACCAAAATTGCCGTGCAACCTACCATGCACATACCCGAGGGTGATCCCACGCCACCGTATCCCCTATAGGTCCAATAGCACAACATAGTTGAAATTTCGGAATCCAACCTGACCCATAAACCTTAGAACTAAATTTCCACTTCTGAAATAATTTACAAGATCAAAATTCCGCAACTATAAACTGAATAAGTCTGAACACACTATATCAAGCCATATCTGTAACCCAAGATGTAATCACATAATATACTGCATAACTCAAACACTCCTAGCGATAACTCCTAATCACAATAGCTGCTCAAAACAACCCAATACTGGTACATAACCTCTTATCAAGCAATGCCTCACTCTAACACTTTCATATACTGCCGATGATGAAAGAAACACGTAGAAAGTAGAAACCATTCGTCCGATCAGCCAGTCATGGAGCTCCCCCTTTCTCCGACAGGAACTATAGCAGATTTCTAAGCCAACTTCCGATATCATCCATCCAACCATGTTGAAGTCAACTCTGGTAGTATTCTTTCTAGGCCCACTGACCTCTTCTCATCCAACGACCACTCTGATGACATGACTCATCAATACAATCCAAAGCCATAACCCGTGCAACTCGTGCACTCAATAGAAACATCCCACGAACTTAATTCATAGAAAAGAGTCACATGAAAAGACTATCGTTCCATTAACAATTACCATCACAACACCATGCTAAGATCCTGGCACACATCTTAAAAATCAGAACACTCGAATCTGACACCAAGGATCATACCTCCACATAAATCCGCTACAATGTGTGATCCCATCCAAACGCTGGCCCACATGAAATACTTCAAGCCACCTTGCTTGCACTATAAAGCCCAAATAAATCTGCATCATATGTGCATATAACCAACAATCACCACTCCTCGCAACACGAAAGGGTAACTCATAGATCACTCCAGAGTGTGAATAAACTCAATGACAATCGAATGGTGCATCCTTCAATAATAGCAGTTCGGAGTCAACAATTCCGACCTGTTGCAGAACACACACCCATAATAGGCCTACCAATAACCCTAAATCAACTATGGTCACCCACAACAGATAGATAACACTCCGAAGGTTTACAATGCCTAAATCATGGCACTTACTAACATATGACTATCTTTGCTCGCATCCTCTTAGTCCACAACCACAAAATAATCTGTTTATGAGGACTCTCTGTCTCGAAGTCCATGAAGCGCACAAATTACCATATTTGATCCCAACTTCACCGCTCGAATATATAACACATCTCTAATACTCAATCATTCCACGAGGAATACCCCTATAGTTCTTCCGTGTCATCAAGCAACCTTGAATATCAGCAGTCGGTCCAACAAGAGAGCGTCGCAATACCAATGAAGCACCCTTAACTCCACACATTGCCCTTTCTGAAATGTATACCCTCATCAACCCACCCAATAGTGATATCATCTGCCTAGTCATTTGACACTGCCAATGTTGCCTAAGACTTTTTGACCTTCCTTCCAGAAGTGAACTATGACCTCACATATGCAAATCTCAAATCTACACAACATATCGCATACACCATGCCATCCTATGATAAACATGAGAACTTCATAATCCCTTCCGATCCATAAGAAACTAAGCACCCAACTAGCCAAGAACTTTACATTTGATCCAATCTAGAAGCAAAATCACTATACTTCACATGCTCCCCACGCCAGTAGAAAATACATATCTCTAACCGTGGTAGAAACCATTAGAAACTATTTGAATCCCATTTGTACAACACCAAACCGTCAGGACTGAATCCTTCTAACTCAACCACGCTGCGCCGGTCACCAAAACCCAAGAGCATTTCTAAAAACACATGTAAAAACTCATTGCCTCATAACCACCCAAAGAACTAATCATATCCCTTACCATGTCGATCCGACCTACTACAAGGTTGTCCTATTTATCCAAGTTCCTTCTGACTTACATTCGAATTGATACTTCTCCTTGTCATAATACCACAATTCTCAACCTAGACCCACCACATGAGACCCAAGCATAAGACCATACAGTCTAAGGCTCATAAGTCGCTAAATACTCTCTCGAATATCCCTAAAAGCGCCATATTCAAAATACTTATCCTGAAGAGACTTCCTGAAAATCTAAAGCCATTACCTTCACCTTCCTGATACTTATATGTAGAATCCATGATAATGTAGAAATGCCACAAGTATTGACACCCTCCAACCTAAATCTCAGTTTCTAGCCAAATGCACATCTTGAAGATTCCCAATTGTTACATATAACCTTGAATCCATCATACCCATTCTCGAGAGCTATCCACTCTACGCAAATCTCAATTAAGTTGATTAAACATACCAAACGACATGGCCCCATTTGCACACCAACATCCTAGGAAGTAGTCCACACACTCGAAGCAACAAGCAAATTCCTACACTTCACACACAACACCATTTACAATTACAACTCAATCATTCAATAAAAACCCATCTACCCGTAGAATACATTACAACATGTATTGAAGAACTTCCATTACTCTGGTCATTCCCGGACTCCACCTCTGCAAGTCATAACTGATTCACCAATATCCCTCGAACCGAAACCAATACAACACATATTCGTGCAATCAACTTTTTATTAATAGACTCCCCTACTTGGCTCAAAACTAAAGATAAGGCAACCAATAACTCACAATGCACATACGCTATCACCGACACAGTACCGCCGTTAGATTCAACTAAATCCTTCATAAGCTCATATAACACCAACTACCTAATGTCTCAAATCATCTACAACCCTCGCATTCACCATTGTAGTAGTCATGCCAACTTCCACAAGCAATCTAAACTCAAATTGCAACATATATCAATTACTGATAAAGAGTACTTGCTATAAAACCACCTAAGGATCACACAACCTCAGGACACCCCGCGGGAGATAACCCCGCCTGATTAGCCTCAAACTGATATCATCTCTATACCCTACCAAAAATCATAGCTATCAAGAAATCACTATACCCTCCTGCATTAAAACACAACCAATGCCTATCCTCGAGGCATCAAGATACGCGGTATAAGAACCTGAAGCTGATGGCAGAACTAATACTGGAGTTGTGGTCAAAGCAATCTTGAGCTTCTGGAAGCTCTCTCCACACTCGTCTGACCACTTGAATACCCTCACCGGACACCACGTGCCCCTAAGAATGCTACTAAACTGAGCCAAAAATTCACACTTGGCGAACTTTGCATAAAGCTTCTCCTCCATCAATCTCTATAATACCCTCCTCACATGCTGAGTATGCTCCTCCTGGCCACGTGAGTACGCCAGGATGCTATCAATGAATACAATAATGAAGGAGTATAATTACGGTTGGAATACACTAATAATTAAATACACGAACGTTATTGGGGCATTGGTCATCCCAAAAGACATCGCCAGGAACTCATAACACAACAGAAAGATCCGCTCCACTCCATAACTAAACAACATGAGAGGTCTTCCAATACACTCATAACTTGAAGCCATATGCCAACTCGAGACAGAGGTCAAACACTCAATGGTTCTAACAACATCTCCAGCCAATTCTTTCTGTCACAATCAAACAATATGAACACATCTCACCATCGAATCACACTCACCACATAGTCATCGAGTCACAAAACCCCACCGATAAGGGCAAAAACGGACATATAAGTCCCAAATGCACGTCTCACACAATCAAAATCTCATAACTCAAGCCACAGAACAAACTCTGCCTCATGTCGCCAAGATTGGCCCATTATCAATATGCTAAAATCACATTTCGAACCTCACCATGGAAATCACAAGCCGTCGATGAACAGCAGATACCGAGCGCTCACGTGCACATTCGAATACATGAAAGGGATTCAAAGAGTTACGCTTTTGGATAAATAAATGGATTCGCACGACAAGAATTCAAGAATGTGAGATTTTCCTAAGGGTTATGTAGCTTCTCGAAGATAAGTACAGACGTCTCCGTACCGATCTGCAAGACTCTACTAAACTTGATGATTACCGATGAGTCCTATGTAACCTAGGCTCTGATACCAACTTGTCACGACCCCAAATTTAAACTAGTCGTGATGGCGCCTATCGTGGAACTAGACCAGCAAAATTAATACTCAAAACATAAAAAATCTTTCATTTATATCATTACTAAACTGATAATCCATAAAGGTTTCGTTTAATCATTTTTAAGACAGATAAAGCTACGCAGAATGTTAAATACAACCCCAAGATCCGGGAGTCACTGGTCATGAGCATCTAACAAAAATATATAGGTTTGGAACATAACCTTTATAATAATAAGAGGGAGAAAGCAGGGTTGCGAACGCGTGCAACTACCTCGCAAATCTCCGAATCCCTGAGGCAGGTAAATAGCTCACTCTGCTCTAGCACCCTAATCTGCACACAAGGTGCAGGGAGTAATGTGAGTATGCCAACTCAGTAGTAATAAAAGTAAATAATGTCTGAGAACTACAAACGCATAAAACACGTCATGAATTCACACTAAATACGATTCTTCTTCAAAATCAAAGATACAATAATTTGAAACACTTGAAAGTCGATTTCAGTAAAATTCCTTTGAAACTGTACCTTTCCAAAATTTTCATGGAGTTCAAGATAATTCAGTATAAGAATGATAGAGTTCATAAATAGCCTCTCGGGAAAAAACATGTATCATAAACCGCCCCTCAGGCATATCATCACTTAGAATCAGTCACTCAGCATGCCTCACAATCACTCGGTATCAGCCCCTCGGGCAACCTCACAGTCACTCATGCCTCCCAATCATTCATCACTCAGCACTCGGCACTCGCACTTAGTAGGTACATGCGCTCACTGGGGGTGTACAAACTCCGGAGGGGCTCCTTCTTCCCAAACGCTATAACAAGCAAAATCATGGCATCAATCACTCTAGCACTCGACCTATCAATAACATGCTGCGGCGTGCAGCCCGATCCCATATCATATCTTAACAAATCAGGCCCTCGGCCTAACTCAGTCATCATAAACAGTGTAACATGTTGCGGCGCGCAGCATGATCTCATAATATCCTCACAACATTGGCCCTCGGCCTCACACAGTCAGAACCTCTCAAAAAGTTGCTCGGGCTATCAGTAAAATGGGGTACTCGACCCAAAATATTATTTTATATCACAAAATAGCGTAAATAAGACCGAGTTTCGAAATCAGTTAAACATAGTATGACTGAGTGTAAATCATAAGTCAACACAGTGAGGAATAACAGTAAAATCCCCCAAGGGGTCCAAATAGGTCTGCACAAGACCCCAACATGGCGTACAACCAAAATATAGTAATAGCCTTAAAACATGAGAGATCATATGATTTAGAATGAAATACGCAACTTAATAGTTGCCACGAGCACTACAGCAAAATGGGTCTTTAGTTGCAATAGAAAAGGCGTTTAGTGGCGATAGAAATTGCCGCTGAAGCATTTACCGACCATTAATCTTTGGTTGTTGTTCATTGGTCGCTAAAGCTTTTAGCGGTCATTCACAAAAGTGTTGGTAAAGATAGATTTTATTGCCACTAAAAATCATAAAATTTAATGGCAATTGTTTAGTAACAATAATAATAGCCGCTAAATCCATTTCTTAAATTGCTTTATTTTCTCCTTTAGCGTCTATTTTTATTGCCAACAAATCCAATTAAATTGCCGCTAAAATCACAAGATTTTAGAACAATTGTAATGGCCGCTAAACTCATATCCAAAATGACTTAGTTTATACTTTTAACGTCCATTTTCTTCCCAGAAAATCCAATTAAATTGTCGGTGAAAAGTAGACCTTTTAGTGGAAAATGAAAGGTATAATATAACTATCTTATTATTAACGTTAGAACTTTAAAAAATTGGCAAATAATAATAAAATATACTACTATTAATTTGCAAAACATAATATAATTCATTAAATCAAGACAAATAAAATCATGTACTAATTCATAATATTAATGTATCAACAACATAAAAGTTATTATATTATTTGAACTAAATAACTAATGTCATTACAACTAATCCTGCCGAAGACCCAAAATAACAAAATGCTTGACGCATAGTCCTCGAACAATTTCTACAAATCTTCATTGTATCAAAATCTTCCAAATGCTAAATTTCCAAGTATCATTATAATACGACCTGAAATAATAATAATAATAATAATAAGTGTGTCAAAAGATGAAATCTAATATAAAGAGAATGTTCATTTAACAAAATTTACATGCTCAACCTTTCATTCATCGTGTCTAGATCAATTAAGAGAACGAAAGAGAATGCTCATTTGTAACGACCCGGCCAGTTGTTTGGAGAATTTAAGCTCCGTTCGGTGGTGTAAGGTCATAAGCAGCTTCACATTTGGTATATTGACCTGCGTGCGTGTCACGACCCCAAATCCTAACAGGTCATGATGGCGCTTATCGTGGAACTAGAATAGCCAACCATCACATAACTACACATTTGGTTTAATAAAATATCTCAAAAACATTAATAACCGGCAAAAATGAGTATAAAAATTTCTTTAAGTCCTTAAGCAAATATAATATAATCTACTGGCTAAACAAATCCCCCAAGACTGGAGTCAACCGATCGCGAGCATCTAAGAAATAAACCAACTCTGCTAATGTCATAGACAATGTCTAGGAATAAAATACTAATACTAAATAAGGAAGGGAAATGGAGAAGTTGCGGATGCTGGACAGCTACCTCGGAATCCCAAACACTGATGACAACAAACTCGGACGACTACTGCTCCGAACCAGTACCTGGATCTGCACACAGGGGTGCAAGGAGTAATGATGAGTACGCCAACTCAGTAGTAATGAAAAATAAATAACAGTCTGAAGTATATGAAACACACAGCACAATACACCAATCCACAAAACAGTAAAATATCAAGTCTCAATACAGTATACATAAGTTCGAAAACCAGTTTCCACAAAATTCTTTGAAACAAGTATACTTTTTCCAATATTTCTCAGTAAAACTCTCAGTAATATAAGTTTGAACAAAATGAAGTGAATCATAGTCAAAACTCAAACAAATATAGTCATAGAACTTCCCCTCGGGCCATAATCATCACTCATAACAATTTCCCTCAGCACCTTACCATCACTCAGTATCAGCCCCGCGGGCAACCTCACTTTCACTCATGCCTCCCAATCACACATCACTCAGCAATCACACTCAGTAGGTACCTGCGCTCACTGGGGGTGTGTACAGACTTCGGAGGGGCTCCTACAGCCCAAGCGTTATAAACAACCCACATCATGGATGTAAAGTGTGTGCACACCCCACATCCGTCATTTAGTGTGTGTGTCACTCCAAATCCGTGAATGGATGTAAAGTCCGGGGTATCATACCCTCATGACTGGATTTAAATACATTACTTACCTCAAACTAGCCCGAAAAGCTACTCTGTAACCCGCTTGTGTGATGACCCAAAAGATTATCCTAAGTAATTCTAGCTAAATCTGTGTTCCGAGNAAAATTTGATAAAAATGGGATTTTTGAATTGAATAATTGAATAAAGTTGACTTTGGTCAACATTTTTGGTAAACGGACCCAGACCCGGACCCGTGATGTGACGGTCCCGGAGGGTCCGTAGGAAAATATGGGACTTGGCCGTATGCCCGGAATCGAATTCCGAGGTCCCAAGCCCGAGAAATGAATTTTTAAAGAAAATTGTTTTCTGAAAATAATAAAGGATTTTGAAAATGAATTATCATGTGAAAACCGTGTTATCGGGCCCGTATTATGGTTCCGGAGCCCGGAACAAGTTTAATATATGTTATGTGACTTATCTGTGAAATTTGGTGTAAAACTGACTTGCAATGACGTGATTCGGATCAAAATTGGAAAAGTTAAACTTTATGAAGTTTTGAGAAAATTCTATGAGTTTTAAGGTATAATTCCTTGTTTTTGATGATATTTTGGTGATTTAAAAGCTTGAATAAGTCCGTAGGATGTTTTGGGAGTCGTGTGTGCTTTTGGTTTTGAGACCCGAGGGCTCGGGTGAGTTTCGGGTAGCTAACGGGATGGGAAAAGAGTCAAAAATCTAGTGTTTTGAAGTCAGATCTGGTGTCTGGTGTTTTCTTCTCCGCGATCGCACCCTTGAATCTGCGATCGCATAGGCTTATCCTGAGGGACCCAACTGTTGTTCTCTGCAATCGCATGATTGCCTCTGCGATCGCAGACTTATGCCTAGATGCCTTCCGCGATCGCATCTCTCACTCCTGCGATCGCATAGAGTGAGAGTAGTCTGGGTGGGGGGCTGGCTAAGTACCCTTCGCGATCGCAGAGGGTGGGGTCTTTGGGCTACGCGATCGCAATCATGTCTTCGTGATCGCAGTGAAGGGGAATTTCAGGTGCTTCTTTGCGATCGCATTCTTTCAGTCGCGATCGCAGTGCGTGTGAACCAGGCTCTCTGTGATCGAAATCCTATTCCCGCGATCGCGATGTACATTTTCTCCCAGTTATTTAGAAAGTCCAAAAACAGAACACTTTACACGGGATTTCATTATTTTCAACCTCCTCCTTCTTCTCCAACCTCCATTGAGGACCTCCAAGCCAATTCTTCCTCCATAGCCTCGTGGGTAAGTATTTTCTACATCGTCTTCTTCCATTTTCCATCATTAATCACTAGACTCTAGGCCTAAAAACATGAAATCAAAGTGAGAAATTGGGTTTTTGGGTAGTGTTAGGTTTTTGGGAAAATTGG
>ML272315.1:0-11107 GCA_005239495.1 Nicotiana undulata | reverse complement strand
ATGCCGTGTTGATCGTTTATTGTTTATCGCACGAGGGGACATGCCGTGCCGGTTGTTTGTTATTTATCACACAAGGGGACATGCCGTGTTGATCGTTATTGTTTATCGCACGAGGGGACATGCCGTGCCGATTGTTTTACATTGATTATACCATGTTTTGCATAGTGAGGAAGAGAGTAAAAGCATGAAGGGTGATGCCGTTCCATTAATTACATTCCTGGCATTTGAACTTGTCTTTACTTGGTACTTTCTGTTAAACGACTTCTTATTTGTTTTCTTATGATCAATATACTGTCATATCTCACTGGTGAGCCCCCCTTAACTACTCCCGTTTCCCCTAATTTGTCTATTTAATTCTTGCGTTGCTAGCTGGGTTATATGTTGTAGAATAGGACAGGTGTACATCGTTGCTAAGTCTAGCCTCATCACTACTTCGGCCGAGGTTAGGCTCGGCACTTACTCAGTACATGGGGTCGGTTGTACTGATGCTAAACCTGCACTTCTTTATGTTGTGCAGATCCCGCAGCCGGACCCAGTGGACATCGTTAGAGGGAGTATCCTTCAGTCCACCTCGGAGATTGCAAGGTAGACCTGCAGACGTTCGTGGGCCTTGACGTCTCCTCTATCCCTTTTTCTTCCTTCCTGTCTTTCTCATTTATTTTCAAAGACAGTTGTATACAGTTATTGTTCAATCCTTGGTTGTAGTAATCTTTAAGTATGTTGGTGAGTTAGTGACTCCAGATTTGGGGATTGTTACAACGTATTGTATTGTTCAAACCATTTAGTTCTGTTTTTATTTATTTCCGCTGCTAAATCGTAAACTATTTTTTTGGTTAATTCTGTTAATGTGTTATCATGTTAGTTTAACTGCTCACGTTGGCTTGTCCAGCGGGTTCAACGTTAGACGCAGTCACGGCCTGAAGGTGGGAACTCGGGTCGTGACAGCTTGCCTCTCGAATAAACTTCCGAATGCTCCAAATCTATAAAGATCAAATTTTTCTCATCAAATTATGCTAAGGGAATGAATTCCAATTGAAATATATCAATTTTAGCACAAAACCCGAAAATTTTCAAAACCCGACCCCCGGGTCCGCGTCTCGGAACTCGACAAATTTTATACCAAAATGTTCTTCATCATCTCACGAGTCCGTACATATAAAGAACTTGAAAATCGGGGTTCGTTTGACCCCTCAAATCATCCCTAAAAGGTCTCATATTCTCAAGCCCTAATTCCATCTTTTTCTACTGATTTTAATAAATTAAACAATGATAACTTAGTTCTTAATCACATATAATCGAGTTATAGGGTCCAAAATCCTTACCTCAATGAAGAACAATGGATTTTTCTCTTCAAAATCGCCTCAAAAGCTCTCTTCCTGTTCAAAAATGGTGGAAAAGTGGGTATTGGTCGCGGAGGGTTTAATTAAATACTGCCCAGGTACATACAGTGTGCGATCGCGATCACCCTTATGCTATAGCATAGCACTAGCTTCCTCCCACTACGCGATTGTGTTAGACCACACGCGTTCGCACTGCATAAATCACCCAGCCTTGCGCACGCGCCCTACACTCTATGCGATCGCACTGGCTCATAAGCGATCGCATAGTACTCACCCCCCCAACGTTCCGTGATCGCACTTCCCCAAACGCGGTCGCATAGAGAAATCTCTGGGCCTCACCAACTAACCTGTGCAATCGCATACCACACCCTGTGATCGCATAGAAGAAAATCACACCTGCAACACACCAGCAAAAACTACTATTTTTCTAAGTCCAAAAGTGTTCGTTTGAGCATCTGAAATGCACCCGAGGCCCCCGGGACCTCAACTAAACCTACCAACATATCATATATGATCATTGAAACTTAGTCGAGCCTTCAAAATACCAAAAACAACATCAAAACACAAAAATCACATTGAATTCAAGCCTAAGAACTTTGAAATTTCTAAATTCCACCAACGATGCCGAAACTATCTAAAACACATCTAATTGACCTGAAATTTTGCAGACATATCAAAAATAACATTACGAACCTGTTCCAACTTTTGGAATTCCATTCCATCCCCGCTAGCCTATTTTCCACTATCGACCGAAAATCACCGAAAACTAACTTTCGCCAATTCAAGCCTAATTCTACACCGAACATCACAAGACTATATCGAACACACTCCTAAGTCACGAATCACCTAACGAATCTATCCGAGCCATAAAATCCACATTCCAAGGTCGTTTACCAATAAGTCAACTCTCAGTTGACTTTTTCCACTTTAAGGCTATTTTTAAAGACTAAATGACTAAATTCTCACTACAACCATTCTGAACTCGAGCCAACCAACCCTAACACATCGTAAATAGTATAACCAACCTATGACAAGGCAATAACAGTAATTATAATCCAGGTTCTACGTAACGATCGACCGGGTCGTTACAGTGCGTGGTTAGATTCAGTTACCGGATAATCCGACGTCGAATTGGAAGAAAAATTTTAGTTTTGGAAGCTTAAGTGATGGAAGTTGACCGGAGGTTTGATTTTTTTATAAACGACCTCGGAATAAATTTTGGTTAATGGCAACAACTTTGTATGATGATTTTGGACTTAGGCGTGCGTCTGGAATTGGTTTTGGAGGTCCGTAGAGTGATTAGGTAATTTGGCAAAAGTTAAAATTTTGGCGAATTCGGCCGATAGGTTAAATTTTGTTATCGGGCTCAGAATGGAATTCCGAGAATGGATGTAGGTCCGTTGTGTTATTTTTGGCGTGTCTGCAAAATTTCACGTCATTTTGGGTTGAATTGATAGGTTTCGACGCGGGTTTTGATATTTGAAGTTTTGAAAATTCATAAGTTTGATTTATGGTTTAATCCGTTGTTTTAGTGTTGTTTTATGTAATTTGAAACCTCGAGCGAGTCCGTGTTAGGTTATATGACTTGTTCGTGTGATTACACGGGGTCCCGGGGGCCTCGGGTATGTTTCGGATAGGTTTCGGGTCCATTTTCTCTTATTTTACTCTGATGATTCTGCTATCTGGTGTTCTCTTCTATGCGATCGCATAGACTCATCTGCGATCGCATAGTGTGAAATGGACCAGCCCAGTTTTCCTTAATCGCGATCGCATAGGCTACTTCGCGATCGCACAGCTTTGTAGGCTTCACTCTTCGGAATCGCACCCTCCTCTTCACGTTCGCACAGTAGAAAACAGTGCTGGGGTAGTAGGATTTACTTCTTCTTGGCGATTGCATAGAAGCCCCATCGTTCGCGAAGTGTCCTTGTTCTCCTTCTCCGCGTTCGCGAACTCCTAGCCGCTTTCGCGATGAACAACCTAGGCAGAATATAAGTCTTCAAAAATGAGGGTTAAGCCATTTTTAACATATTTTGACTTCTAGAGCTCGGTTTTTGGCGATTCTTTGAGGGATTTTCACACAAATCGAATGGGTAAGTGTTCTTCCACTAGAATTAAATATATTTCATGAATTAGTTATTGTTTTTATCATTTAATTTATATTTTGGGTTGGGGAAATTGTGGGGTTTGAAAGAAAATTTCTAAAATAAAAAATCATGATTTGAACGATCAAATGATATCGGAATTGGATAAATTTTGTATGGTTGAACTCGTATCGAAATGAGTATTCAGATTTTGTAAAATTTGACCGGTTCCGAGATGTGGGCCCGGGGGTCGACTTTTGGGTCGATTTTTATAATTTTGTAAAGATTGAAACTTTGCTATTCAGAATAGTTCCTTATACGTTTTATGTGTATTTTGAAGTTGTTTTAGTTGATTTTGAGCCGTCCGGAGGTCTTTCCATTCGAGAAGTCCAGTTTTGAGTACCGGGTTGTCGTCTTTGAGGTAAGTATCTTGTGGGGGAACTACCCCTTAGGATTGGGTCTTCCTTGTTGATTGTAGTCCGTGCATGCGAGGTGACGGGTGCGTACTCGGACCTATTTGCAAATAGATTGGCCTTTTAGGATTTCTAGGTTCTTATGTTACCTTTGTATGAATTGTAATTGTTACATTTGAATCCGTGGTTGTTAATTTCATCCTTTCCTGCTTAAATTAGAATTATTTGCTTTTGGATTCCTTCGTTGGCTATTTGATCTTAATTGATTTAACTGAATATTTTACCGCTCTTATCATCATGGTATATTTTCTTCCTAAAACTGCCAAATTGACTATATTAGCGTTATCTAGTTTTATAGTTGTTTAGCCGTAGTTGAAACATCCGTTCGTTAGTGTCAAGCATGACTTTAAGTCTTACATTGTGATTTATATGATTTTTCCCTTAAGTGCTACTTAGGTGTAGTTGATAAATATTTATGTTGTTGATATTTCCTTGATGTTGCATGTTACCGGGCCTTTATTCAAGCTGAGTTTTATTCCGTGAAGTTAACTGTTTAGGCGAGATTAGTTATAGTTGTTTCCCTTGCCGGGATGATGTTGTTTTCATTGTTGACTCCCTTACGGGATGGTATGGTTTCTAATATTGCTAATGATATTGTTTGCATTGTTGACTCCCTTGCCGGGATGTTGTGATTTATGGTTCATATTGTTGATTTTCCTTGCCAAACTGTTGTTCTTGATATTGTTTGGGTGAGGAAGGGTGTAAAGCACGAAGGGTGATGTCGTGTATTATTTATTGTGAGGATGAGAGTGTAAAAGCATGAAGGGTGATGTCGTGCCATGTTATGATATTAAAGCACGAAGGGTAATGACGTGCCATGTTATGATATTAAAAGCATGAAGGGTAAGGTCGTGCCGTTTCTATTTATTTATTGTGAGGACGGGAGTAAAAGCACCAAGGGTGATGCCGTGCACTTGTTTTGGTGAGGATGAGAGTAAAAGCACGAAGGGTGATGCCATGCACTTGTTTTGGCGAGGAAGAGAGTACAAGCACGAAGGGTGCTGACGTAGACTTGTTTTGGTGAGGATGAGAGTAAAAGCACGAAGGGTGATGCCATGCACTTGTTTTGGCGAGGAAGAGAGTACAAGCACGAAGGGTGATGCCGTACACTTGTTTTGGTGAGGATGAGCGTAAAAGCACGAAGGGTGATGACGTGTGCTTGTCTTTGCATCATTATTTCTGTTGTTCCTATTTGATATTTACTGCACTTGTTTAAGTGTTATTATTCCGGTGTTTCAATTTGGATATCCATACTGTTTCCTTACTGCATTATGGACAAGACTCGATATTCCTCCTGTACTGCATGGCAACTCCTGAGTTACGGACTGAGTGCCGATAGATTTATCTTGAGGAGAATATGAACGAAAGATTCTATTGAAAAGTAATATCCTTCCGCATTATATTGTCATTGTTGTAAATTATACCGTGGAGCCTTAGATAGATGTAGTGTTCGGTTATTTCTATATTCATATCAGTTACTTTGTTAGACCAATGGTGTCTTGACTAGTCCTCGTCAATACTCCACCGAGGTTAGTCTTGATACTTACTGGGCACCGCTGTGGTGTGCTCATACTACACTTCTGCACATTTTTGTGTGCAGATCCAGGTATTTATTGTTAGTAGTTGCGCGGATGATTGCCGAGGAGACTCAAGGTAACCTGCTGCTGCGTTCGTAGGTTTCAAAGTCACCTTCTTTTCGTATTTATTATTCATACCCTGTTGTATTCATTCCGGACAGTGGTAATTAGAGATGTTAGAATAAATTCGTAGAGCTTATGACTTGTATTACCGGTTTTGGGAAATTGTAATTCTGTTAAGATTTCTATATCGAGACTGCTAGATTTCTTTTATTATTGTTATTATTCTCTAAATGTTAGGCTTACTTAGTCCCTAAGACTAGGTGCCATCACGATACCCAACGGAGGAAAATTTGGGTCGTGACAAGGTTGTATCAGAACTCTAGGTTCATAGGTGCTACGAGTCACGAGCGAGTTTAGTAGAGTCTTGTGGATCGGTACGGAGACATATTTACTTAACTTCGAGAGGCTACGAAACTATTAGGACAATTTCACTTCCTTCATTCCTATCGTGTGCGAGTTCTTTGACCTTGAAATTTGAAATTTATCGTTCCATTCTCTCACCGATGGTGAGGACACGAACTGCGGCTCCTGATGATGTTACCCCGAAGCAAATGTCGCAAGGATCATAGACAGAGGCCGACGAGGAGCAGGTGCCGCAGTTAAGATGCCTATCAGCTCAGCCGTTGAGGATCCGCCAGTAGTTCTAGTTGGGGGACAGGTACTGGAGGTGCATATTACTACCCCAGACATCAAAAGACCTGGTGCAGTTTTGAGTATAATTTGTGCATTGACTCAGGCGGGATTAATTCTATTCCACCGGTTATTCCCCGGATCAGGGGAGGAGTTCAAACTCCCACCGTCTACACTCCAAAGCCGCGAGATCATGTTGGTCAGGTTTCAGTTGCCCTGGCAGCACGACATGTGGTTTCAATTCAGCCGTGGTTAGATCAGCAGCATCGGAGGAAGAATACCTTGGGCTTGAGAGGTACAGGAAGTACCACCCTCCTATCTTTAAGTGGATTGGTGAAAGATGATGCCCAGGGTTTCCTGGAGGAGTGTCACTATATTCTTCGTACTTCGGGTATTGTAGAAACGAGCGGGATTTCTTTTGTCACGTCTCAGGTTCAGAGTAGTGGCTTGGTCAGTGGTGGCGGAATATGAGTTGGGGTAGCCTGGCCGAGTCAGCTTCACTTGTAGGGATTCAGGTTTTAGAGATATTTTGAGGGAGTTGCACTCCAGTCCCTCTGAGATGCATGGCGCGCGGAGTTTGGGCAGTTTCGTTAGGGCACTATGTCAATGTTGAAGCACTATGTCAGATTCGGTGAGTTTGCCAGATATGCACCTCACTTGGTTGCTTCAGTTAGGAGACGAGTCTGTAGATTCATTGAGGGATTCAGACATGATGTTCGGTTCAGCAAGACTCGAGAGTTAGAGTTGGATGCCTCATTTCAGTAGGTAGTAGGGATCGCTCGTTGGGTTGAGAGCATGTGGGACCGGAAGTGAGAGGTCAGACGAGATCAGGAGAGAGTGTTCAGGGAGGCGAGGAGGCCTCGTAGATCGGAGGAATCTACTGGTCCTTATTATGGGGGCAAGGTGCGACACGGTAGAGGTTTTGTGGGTCAGCCAGTTCAATTTGCATTACAAGCTTCACATAGGGTTTCAGGTACTCATGGGTCTTATCGTACTCGTATTGTTCAGTTTCCAAAGCCATGTCGGCAGAGGGGTTGTTTTGAGTGTGGAGATGTTAGCCAAAGGGTGGAGATTGTTCCAGGATTCAGGCAGATGTGTTATAGTAGGGTATTCAGGTGAGTAAAAGTGCCCAAGAGGGGGGAAACCCGACCCATTGATGTGTTCCATATTGTAAACTAGAGGCCGTTGTTCTAGATGTTGTCACCCATGTATGTTTTGATGTGTTAGATAGGGGTGCCATTTGTATTTAATTATAGTGCTGCTAGTCGGGACGAGTTCCCTTATTTGTTGTTTCATTTATGTGTGAGTTTCATGTCTTACACTTTATTTTTTGTGTTTGCTCCTGTTGGGAGATTCTATGAGTAGTAGCCAGTGTCTATCGTTGTTTTATTCCTCCTTGCTAGTGGTGAAACTGGAAGTGAGTCCTTGTTGTCCTTCGTGGTAAGCTTTATGTGATTTTCCTAAGTATTTTGTTTACGAGTTGTGATTTGATACTCCATCGAGATGTGAGTTCATTTAGCGCTATGATTTTATCAGCTGAGATGGATTAGTGGAGGAATTTCAATTGGTATGATATATTTTCGGTATGTGATTCAGAGTTGAGGGCGAGGTCCTCGTGATATTTGTGATTCGATATGTTTGGACCGGGCTGAGTACCGCGGTGGGAATTTTATCATGATGGGATCCTTGTGATTTGTTCATATGCGTTGCTTCTTCCTTGTTATATTGCTTTTGGTAAGTCAGTATTGATAAAGAGTTGTGCATACGGACTTGTTTGATAAATCCTTTATATGTTTCTATTTTCATATTCAGTCATTTCGTTATGCCCGGTGGTGTTAGTTGTGGCTCGGTGATTCGGGTGTCTAATAATGAGGTCTTCATGTTTATCGCATCATTATTAGTATTATGAAGCTTGGAAACAAAGTTCTTTTAGATGTGGGGCTAATTGCCAATGTTGAGTTGATTTCGGACAGCTATTTTGATCAAAAGTGTTATTTGAGCCTATGTGTGATGTGCTATGATGTGTGGTCGTGCCTTATGGGTGTAGTCATAGGTTGATGTGGCTTGTGGAGGCTAATGTCGGATATTGATTTAGAACCGAGTCTTTTATGAATGAGTAGAAGGTGAGAAGTAGAGGTATGAGGCTTATCGGTGGTGATGTGAAGGCTATATTTTAGTTAAGATTGTTTCATCAGGATTATATGCGTTGGGGGACGTGGGATCACCTGCGGGTGTGTGTTGGAAGTGTGCAATCAGTGATTGGATGATTTCAAGGTAAATCTTGGCACGTTCGAGGACGAGCGTTTGTTTAAGAGGGGGAGAATGTAACGACCCGACCAGTCGTTTGGAGAATTTAAGCTTCGTTCGGTGGTGTAAGGTCATAAGCAGCTTCACATTTGGTATATCAACCTGCGTGCGTGGTTAGATTCAGTTACCGGATAATCCAGAGTCGAATTGGAAGAAAAGTTTCAGTTTTGGAACTTATGTGATGGAAGTTGACCGGAGGTTTGACTTTTGTGTAAACGGCCTCGGAATGAATTTTCGTTAATGTCAACAGCTTCGTATGATGATTTTGGACTTAGGCATGCGTCCGGAATTGGTTTTGGAGGTCCGTAGAGTGATCTGAGGTAATTTGGCGAAAGTTAGAATTTCGGCGAATTCGGCCGATAGGTGAAATTTTGATATCGGGCTCGGAATGGAATTCTGAGAATGGATGTAGGTCCGTTGTGTTATTTGTGACTTGTCTGCAAAATTTCACATCATTTTGGGGTTTAATTGATAGGTTTCGGGTTGTGATATTTGAGTTTTGAAAATTCATAAGTTTGATTTATGGTTTAATCCGTCGTTTTAGTGTTGTTTTATGTGATTTGAAACCTCGAGGGAGTCCGTGTTAGGTTATATGACTTGTTCGTGTGATTAGACGGGGTCCCGAGGGCCTCGAGTGTGTTTCGGATAGGTTTCGGGTCCATTTTCTCTCATTTTACTCTGTTGATTCTGCTATCTGGTGTTCTCTTCTATGTGATCGCATAAACTCATCCGCGAACGCATAGTGTAAAATGGACCAGCCCAGTTTTCCTTAATCGCGATCGCATCGGCTACTTTGCAATCGTACAACTTTGTAGGCTTCACTCTTCGCGATCGCACCCTCCTCTTCGCGTTCGCACAGTAGAAAATAGGGTTGGGGCAGTAGGATTTACTTTTTCTTCGCGATCGCATAGAAGCCCCTGCGTTCGCGTAGTGTCCTTGTTCTCCTTCTCTGCGTTCGCGAACTCCTTGCCGCGTTCGCGATGAATAACCTGGGCAGCTTTCCTCTTTCTTCTTCGTGATCGCAAATGATGTTCCGCGATCGCGATTCATTAAACGTCTGGGCAGAATATAAATCTTCAAAAACAAGGGTTAAGCCATTTTTAACATATTTTGATTTCTATAGCTCGGCTTTTGGCCATTCTTTTAGGGGTTTTCACACAAATCGAATGGGTAAGTGTTCTTCCACTAGAATTAAATATATTTCATGAATTAGTTATTGTTTTTATCATTTAATTTATGTTTTGGGTTGGGGAAATTGTGGGTTTTGAAAGAAAATTTCTAAAATGAAAAATCATGATTTGAATGACCAAATGATATCGGAATTGGATAAATTTTGTATGGTTGAACTCGTATCAGAATGGGTATTCGAATTTTGTAAAATTTGACGGGTTCCGAGATGCGGGCCCAGGGGTCGACTTTTGGGTTTATTTTTATAATTTTGTAAAGATTGAAACTTTGCTATTCATAATAGTTCCTTATACGTTTTATGTGTATTTTGAAGTTGTTTTAGTTGATTTTGAGCCGTCCGGAGGTCTTTTCGCCCGAGAAGTCCATTTTTGAGTACCGGGTTGTCGCCTTTGAGGTAAGTATCTTGCCTAACCTTGTGTGGGGGAACTACCCCTTAGGATTGAGTCTTCTTTGTTGATTATAGTCCGTGTATGCGAGGTGACGAGTACGTACTCGGACTTATTCTCTAATAGATTGGCCTTCTAGGATTCGTGTGTTCTTATGTTACCTGTGTATGAGTTGAAATTGTTATATTTGAATCCTTGGTTTTTAATTTCATCCTTTTCTGCTTAAATTAGAATTACTTGCTTTTGGATTCCTTCGTTGGTTATTTGACCTCTATTGACTTAACTGAATATTTTAATGCTCTTATCTTCATTCTATATTTTCTTCCTAAAACTGCCAAATTGACTATATTAGCGTTTTCTAGCTTTATAGTTATTTATCCGTAGTTGGAACATCTGTTCGATAGTGTCAAGCATGCCCGTGAGTCTTGCATTGTGATTTATATGATTTCTCTCTTAAGTGTTACTTAGGTCTAGTTGATAAACATTTATGTTGTTGATATTTTCTTGATGTTGCCTATTACTGGGCCTTTGTTCAAGCCGCGTTTTATTCCGTGAAGTTAAATGTTTAGGCGAGATTGGTTATAGTTGTTTCCCTTGTCGGGATATTATGATTTATGGTTCATATTGTTGATTTTCCTTGCCAAATTATTGTTCTTGATATTGTTTGGGTGAGGAAGGGTGTAAAGCACGAATGATGATGCCGTGTATTATTTATTGTGAGTATGAGAGTGTAAAAGCACGAAGGGTGATGTTGTGTCATGTTATGATATTAAAGCACGAAGGGTAATGTTGTGCCATGTTATGATATTAAAAGAACGAAGGGTAATGTCGTGCCATTTTTATTTATTTATTATGAGGACGAGAGTAAAAGCACGAAGGGTGATCTTGTGCACTTGTTTTGGTGAGGATGAGACTAAAAGCACGAAGGGTGATGCCGTGCACTTGGTTTGGTAAGGATGAGAGTAAAAGCACGAAAGGTGATGACGTGCACTTATTTTGGTGAGGATGAGAGTAAAAGCATGAAGGGTGATGCCGTGCACTTGTCTTTGCATTATTATTTCC
>ML272313.1:45120-69497 GCA_005239495.1 Nicotiana undulata | reverse complement strand
TTGTTAAGAGTTATTGAATTAATATTCCTCGAGGTTTGCTGATCACCCCTGATCTGCCTTATTCCCCATTTGGAAGGGAATTTTATTACTTGATGTAAAGTAGATGGGACTGCTCTCATATCATGAATCCATGGTCTTCCCAGGATGACGTTGTAAGCCATTTCTGTGTGAATGACTTGGAATTTTGCATTTTTGATGACTCTCTCAGCGTAAGGTTGAGTTCAATCTCACCTTTAGTTATCACTGTTGAATTGTCGGACCAAGATATGGCTCGAACCTTTGGAATCATTGTGTTTTCTACTAGCATTTCTTCCATGACTTTCATCAAAATAATATTTACTGAACTGCCTGGATCAATCAACACCCTTTTAAGCTAGTGTTATGAATGAGTAAGGATATTACCAGCGTATCATTGTGTGGAAGTATTAATCCACCAAAGTCTGCGTCGTCAAAAGATATTTGTTCTTCCCTCATTTCTTCTCGAACCCGCTTTCCGTGGGTGTTCGTGACTTTTGAGGTTAGCTGGCAGATTATCCTGTTTACTTCTTCTCCTCCATGTATGACATTAACAGTTCGTTTTGGGGAGGGTGGTTTCGGTGGCTCCTGCATGTTCTTCATGTATGCCTGTTTACCTTTATCACTAAACAAGTCTGTTAAATAGCTCTGTTTTAATAGATGTTCTACTTCACCTTGTAAATATCTACAATACACCGTTCTATGGCCGTGATCATTGTGGAATTCACACCATTGATCGAGGTTCCTCCTGTTAGGATTAGAACGCATTTCTTTCGTCCATTTAACTTTGTCTCCCATACTTCTTAGTATTGAGACGAGCTCAGTGCTGCTTACATTAAAGTTATGGTGTCCAATTCGGGTAATATCCCGGAATTGTTCATCTCGATCTCTCCTGGATCTAGATGAGGATGAGTTTGTATCTCTTCCTGAAGGTTTTGTATTTTCGAACCTGGGACGTAGGTCACGTCTCGAGGGTCCTAAGTAAGGATCATACCTGTTTTTACCTGACTTTTTCTCTGATTCTAGGCGCCTTGTTCTGTGATATTCTTCATCTTTTGATTGTGTGATTATATCCTCTTCAATCCTTAATTTAGTATTGTACTTTTGTATACATCATTCCATGTCGTGGCTGGGAATTCTCTTAGACTTTCTTTGAGTCATCTCGTGGCTTCTGAACTTTTCTCGTTCAAGTTGCTTGTGAATGCCATGGCTGCCCAGTTGTCGGGCGCCCTTGGTAGTTGCATTCTTTCCCTTTGAAATCTGTCTACAAACTCACGGAGAAATTCCTTGTCTCCCTGCTTTATCTTGAATATATATTCCATTCGTTTTTCAACTTTTTGTGCACCGGAATGTGCTTTCATAAATGAATCTGCAAGTTCAGCAAAAGAATTTATAGAGTTTTCAGGGAGAAGAGAATACCAGGTCAAGGCTACTTTCGTGAGTGTTTCTCCGAATTTTTTGACAAGGACTGATTCTATTTCCTCTTTTGTTAAATCATTGCCTTTTACTCCAGTAGTGAAAGCAGTCACGTGATCATGTGGGTCGGTTGTTCCGTCGTATTTGGGGACATCAGGCATTCTAAACTTCTTGGGTATAAGTAAGGGGCTGCACTTGGCTTCCAAGGTTGTTGAGGATACCTATCCACATCAATTCCTTTGATAATAGGCGGAACACCAGGGGTTTGCTCGATGCGATCGTTTTGTTCTTTCATCTGCTTCTGCATGGTTAATAATAAATTTTGTAATTCTGAATTACTAGTCGTACCTGGTCGTGTTTCAGGAAGTGTATTGAGAGTTTCATTCCTGGTTGAATTTGTTAACCCCGCTTGCAAATCTTCTACTAGAATTGTATTATTCAGAGGCAGTGTTGGTGGTACTGGAGGTACTTGTGGTAATCCTCTTGCAAATTCTCGCAAAGCCTGTCCCACGTATTCAGCAATCATTTGCCTTATTTGATCTGATTCCATCGGTTGTTCATTATTGTTACGATTGTCAGCTCTTTCAGGAGATGGTTCTCTTGAAGCTCGTGGAGTTCCTCGAGGAGGAGTTGAAACTGGGGTTTCACTTCTTTGCTGGTTGTTATCGTCATTATTGTTGATGTTGTTGTTGTTGTTGGAATTCGACATGATTTTAAGGATATCGATTGGTAGCAAAAACGATGATTATCAGATTCCTGGCAACAGAACCAATTTGTTTAACCAAAAAATAAGATCTTTTGACTAAAGCTTAATTTAGGATAAACTCGGGTTACTGATAATCGAATTAGTAAAATAAAGAATAAAGTAGCAATAATTTCGAGAGCAATATGCAAAGAATAAAATAGCTTAGTATCTCTGAAATCAGATGATCATGTTTGTTACATTTTTCATCCCTTTTATTGGGATATTCTCCTAGTACAACATTTGTATTTCTGTCATGATCGCCTATTTAATGCTTAATTATTAGATTAATGAGGCGTTACAATGGTGAATAGTAACTGTTATTTTAGGAGTTACATAACGTACAAGACATTGATTGCTGATCTTCGAATCGGTCCATTATTGCATCCGGATTCGTTGTGACCGTGTCTCTTCTTCTTTGATGATCTTTCCGCGGCTAATTCCTTGTATTGACCATACCTTTTTATCGTGTGTCCACGTGTGCTGTTTTATTTGGTCCACCTGGCTGGCTGAGTCATCCAAAATTTGTACACGTATGAGGCTATAACTACGGCCTCAGGCCCAAAAATGCATAAAGCATAAGCTACGGCCTCAGGTCCAAACATGCATAAAGCATAAACTACGGCCTCAGGCCCAAGTATGCGTAAAGAATATAAACTACAGCCTCAGGCCCAAATACAAGTGTTCAACATTCAGGAACTGAGAATCATACTGAAATATATGATGCTGAAATACTGAACCATACTGAGTTACATGATACTTGAATGCTGAATAGAGCTAGAATGAGACATGTATTCATGAACTAATTATGAAAATTGAAACTTCAACTATTTATGACATGCTGAGTAATCTAGACTGAGACTCATGGGCATCAAACCCAAGTCCATATTGATTACGCACTCATTTCACAACGTTTAGAATGAAAGTCATGAACGAGTTATGAAGTTAGAGAATAGAAGTTCTGCAACTATTCAAGGAACTAGGCTTAACTATATTTCTGAGGCAATTGGTAACGTGGTAAAAGAAACATAGTGTAGGGACAATCATTAACATTCCCAAACATAGAGAGTTAACCTCACATACCTTAACTTCCTGCTCTTGGGCGTAATACAGCGTTTGCCAACCCTTTCAACTTTAATTTATATCAATACAAGTCAAAGGGATTTCATATTAGCAATAATACTCATGTTTTGGTCCCTTAGGCATTTTATCAAAAACTTGGTGAGTATAAAGCTTCATAACCCTCATTAATTGTGTTTCCACACCCAATAACACATTCTCTTGTTCCTAGATATATTCTAAAGCCTCAAATGGTTATAATTAACATCATTCTTCATCACCCATAAGGTAAACAACACCCTTAACCAATAATCAACAATCAACAACCCAAACCCATAACCATTCATGCTTTTCTATCAAACCCATCAACACATATCTCATGAACTAGAGTCTATAGTCATTAATCCAATCTTAGAATCAATTATAGGGTGAAGACATTACCTTTTTGAAGTTCAATCCCCTTGAATTCGAGTTCTAGGGTTCCTTCTCTCAACAATGATGTCCCAATCAAATATCTAATGATATGGAGGGTTTACTGTCACGACCCAAATTTTCCCTCCGTTGGGTATCGTGATGGCACCTAGTCCTAGAGACTAGGTAAGCCTAACAGTTAATAATAACAACAATAAGTAAAGGAACACTAACAGTCTAGATATAAAAACCTTGACCGAATTTACAATGTTTTCCCAAAACCAGCAATACAAGTCATAAGCTCTACGAATCTCCTATGACTTCTAAATACAACTATTTTGGAAATAAATATGACAGTGTATGAATAATAATACAAGAAAGGTGACTCTGAAGCCTGCGAACGCAGCAACAGGTTACCTTGAGTCTCCTCAGCAATCATCCGCGCAGTTACTAACAATCAAAACCTGGATCTGTGCAAACAAAAATGCACAGAAGAGTAGTATGAGCACACCACGGCAGTGCCCAGTAAGTATCAAGACTAACCTCGGTGGAGTAGTGACGAGGACTAGTCAAGACACCACTGGTCTACAAAAATAATTAACATGAATATAGAAGTAACCGAACACTACATCTATCTAAGAATTTATAGGATAATTTACAACACTGACAATATAATGCGGAAGGGAAATTACAGAAGAATAACCACGAAACAACATAAATTACACAGGAAGATGGATAGCAAAACAAACCAAACCCGAAGAAAACACAATGCAATAGAGAACCCCACAACTCACTCTGCATCTATTTATTCACATCGAGCCTTAGCCATTAAATTTCATAAATTGGTGGGAACCCTTAAACAACAGATCATATGAAAAGCTTTGCTAATAAAATCATTTTTATGTAGAAAGATTTCCTTTGAAAACATACTTTCTCCAAAATATATATAAGTATATGTACTAGAGAGGGTTACGTAAAACATAGTTTTCTTTCAAATTACGAAGTTTCCAAAGATACTTTCCAAATAAAGACTTCCAAGTATCATTTTATGCAAGACTAGTGCTTTTCAAATATACTTTGGATGTAAAAGTTTCCAGCTATAATCATTTCGAAAACCATTACTTTTCAATAATACCTTTTCAGAAAAATCTCGTAATCATAATCTCCTCAAGGTAAATCTGTCGGAACTCAGTCCGTACTCAAAACTTGTCTTGTCAATAAATGTAGTAAGGGATCAATGCGAATATCCGATTTAAATAACGGAATATTAACTCTTAAACAAATGTGGTAGATATCAAACAAGAACACGGAAAAGTATAATGCAAAGACAAGTACACGACATGTCCCCTCGTGCTAAAGTAAATAATCACTTGGCACGGAATGTCCCCTCGCGCGTAAATAAATAAATAAATGAACACTCGGCACGGAATGTCCCATCGTGCAATAAACAATAAGCAATCGGCACGACATGTCCCCTCGTGCGATAAATAATAAAAAATAGGCACGGCATGTCCCCTCGTGCGATAAATAATAAACAATCGGCACGGCATGTCCCTCATGCGATAAATAACAAACAATCGGCACAGCATGTCCCCTCGTGCGATAAATAATAAACAATCGGCACGGCATGTCCCCTCGTCCGATAAATAATAAACAATCGGCACGGCATGAACCCTCGTGCGATAAATAATAAACAATCGACACAGCATGTCCCCTCGTGCGATAAATAATAAACAATCAACACGGCATGTCCCCTTGTGCGATAAATAATAAACAATCGGCACGGCATGTCCCCTCGCGCTAGATAAATAATAAACAATCGGCACGGCATGTCCCCTCGCGCTAGATAAATAAATACACAATAAATCGACGAAACACATTAACTATAGGAACCATAAATCACAATGTCCCAGCAAGGGAATCAACAATGCAACCAATACCATAACAGCAAAGCAATAATAGAAAACACATCATCCCGTCAAGGGAGTCAACAATGAAAAACAATACCATCACGGCAAGGGAAAAACAGTTATAACCAGTCTCGTCTAAGCAATTAACTTTACAGAATAAAACTCAGCTCAAACGAAGGCCCAGTAATAGGCAACATCAAGAAAACATCAGCAACATAATTATTCATCAGTTAGACCCAAGTAGCACATAAGAGAAAAAGTCGTATAGATCACAATGTAAGACTCACGGGCATGCTTGACTCTAACGAAATGACTATTCTAACTACGACTAAACAATTATAAAGCTAGACAACACTAATATAGTCAATTGAGCAGTTTTAGAAAGAAAATATAGCATGGAGGTGAGAGCAATAAAATATTCAGTTAAGTCAATTAAGATCAAATAGCCAACGAAGGAATCCAAAAGCAAGTAATTCTAATTTAAGCAAGAAAGGATGAAGTAAACAACCAAGAATTCAATTATAACAATTACAACTCATACACAGGTAACATAAGGACCTACGAATCCTAAAAGGTCAATCTATTAGCAAATAAGTCCGAGTACACACTCGTCACCTCGCATACACGGACTACAGTCAACAAAGAAGACTCAACCCTAAGGGGGAGTTCCCCCACACAAGGTTAGGCAAGATACTTACCTCAAAGACGACAACCGGGTACTCAAAAATGGACTTCCCGGGCGGAAAGACCTCTGAACGGCTCAAACTTAACCAAAACAACTTCAAAGCACACATAAAATGTATAAGGAACTATTCCAAATAATAAATTTTCAATCTTTACTAATTTATAAAAATCGACCCAAAAGTCGACCCCGGGACCACACCTTGGAACTCGACAAATTTTATAAAATCCGATTACCCATTCCGATACGAGTTCACACATACCAAATTTATCAAATTCCGATGTCATTTGGTCCGTCAAATCATGACTTTTCATTTTTGAAGTTTTCTTTCAAAACCCCCAATTTTTCCCAATCAAAGCATGGATTAATTCAAAAGATGAACTTCTGTAATCATATTAAAATCAAAAATAATACTTATATACTGACCCCGATGAAAAGACGAGAAGAACGCCGCAAAAATCACCTCAATCGGAGCTCTAGAACTCAAGATATGCTCAAAATACTAAAATGACGCGGTCTGGTTTTTTTATACTCAGGGATTTCGCACCCGCGACCAAAATACCCGCACCTGCGCATTTCCAGCTGTAATTTCCGCACCTGCGGAGCATTTTTCGCACCTGCGGAGCATTTTTCGCACCTGCGGCTCCGCGCGTGCGGACCCAAACTCGCACCTGCGAAACACCAGCACCAGCTCTCTTCTCCGACACTAAAATGAGCATAACTTCCTCATACGATGTCCAAATTTGATTTCTTTTTTGCTATAGCTCTGTAATTACAATACGGATCTAATGCTTCAATCAAAATAGAAATTAGAGCTCATTTTCTTAATGTGGTACCAATTATGCTTGAAGAAACGACGTCGAAACCTCAAAAACGAGCGCAACACAACCCATATCTATCCAAAACCCATACGAGCCGCCTTGGAGATGAGTGACAGCCAAGAAGCTGAAAATTCTTCCTTGGCACTTGAACAAATCCAACAAGAACTCTCAAATGCTCAAAATGAGAAGATACTGCTCGTGTTGGAGACCATTCTTGAAAATGAGGAAAAGCACAACCTTGCGCTTGAAGAATTGAAAAATGATGTGGCTCAAAATGATGAACACATCCGCACTTTGGAGGATCAAATGCAAGAATTGATGAAGACTCATCATGCATCTCAAGTACAAAGTGTGGATGGAAGTCAAGAAGAATTCAATTCCGAGGGTGAGAGTGAGTGTTACTTTGAGGAATCAAGTCTTGAACATCCGCCAACCGACTCCATGTGTATTTTGGATGCCAACAAAAATATGGAATTTGAGTCAACCGGAGTGATTGAAAATTAGTTGAAATTGACTCACTTCCGGGAGAATATGAGGATGTCAAAATCCGGAAAAATTTGCAAGTTGGAAGTTTGAAGGCACATTCCAAGTATTTCTCAACATTGGCATTGTGTGGTAAAACGGAAGTTGAACTATACGAGTCAATGGAGTGTTGCGAGGAGGAAAAATTCATACCATACATCTTGCAATTTGAAGAACCAAGAAAGCAAAATGACATTCCTCACATGAAGGCCAAGAAGTGCAAAATGAAGAAATTGAAGCTTGGCTCGGTCATCTACTTACCACCCCCCACTGCTCGTGGTCACAAGCTTGATTCCAAGCTAGGTGCCTAGTTCATATCGTCAAAGTGGCGAGAAAAGTGGTAAAAGTTAAATTGCGTCGTGCCACGACGTTAAATGCGGCGTTTGGTGGGAGGCAACCCATCGTTTATCAAAAAATTTGGTCGTTTTTAAAATTTTCTTTTTTTAGATTAGCTTAGTATTCTTTTTTTAGATTAGCTTAGTATATTATTTTGCACTAATCTTCCAATTTCATATTTTTTGAAGTTGTTTTGAGGAGGTCGGGGGTACCGGGTGGCCAAACGCAGTGCAAAAAGGCACAAAAATGTCACTGCGCAAACTGCCCATGTATGTGATGCCTCCCAGCAATTTTGCGATCGCAGAATTGCTTTTGAATGCAAATATGTGATCGCAGAACCACAACAGAAGTCTTTGAAAATGTTAATCTACTGCGATCGCGGCAACAAGTACGTGATCGCGGAGAGTAAAAGATTTTCCTACTATACGCGATCGCAGGAACGTGACCGCGATCGCAAGCCTCACGCCAGCTAACTCTCTGCGATCGATACATAACTACTGCGATCGCAATTCTCAGGTGAGTGAACTGGGTTAAAAACGCCTGGTGAAATTAAATCATAAACACTCACTCTTTCTTTGCTATAAACCAAGAACAAAAAGGCAAAAATTTCCCTGTTCCCCCAAGCCCCTGTACCACGAACAAATTCGGTTGGTTTTCATCTTTGTTGCATCATTTGGTCCTCACGCTCCAGGTATGTAGATTCCTCACCCTAAACTTCAATTGTTTTTTTTTTTTTGAATAATTGTGGGACTCATAGACTTGGGGCTTGAAAAGTGTTCTTTCGCTGTTGAAATTTTGGATAATGTTCTCGTGTGTGCTTGCTTACTGGTAGGATTGGTTGAGTGTGTGAGTCAAGTGCATATAAATTTGGGGTGAAAATCATGTTGTAAATGTCCATAACTGGGTAGAATTAGAAAGCCCACTTTGTGTTTACTAAAATGCTTGAAAGGCTCTGTAAACGGGCGAAGAAGACGACCTCTGCGATCGCGGTTCAATCCCTGTGATCGCGTAGGTCTAATTCCACTGGGGCCCTAAATTACACTTCGCGATCACAATGATTCTTCTGCGATCGCATAGCTTCCGCAATTGGGTCGTGTCATATTGTTCAACGCGATCGTGAGAACTGGCTTGCGATCGTAGGCTTACCAGCCTTTGTTCTTCGCGATCGCAGGGCTTTTTCTGCGATCGTAGTTCATTAATGGCCAGGCAGCAAACCAGTGAGCTTGCAAAATATGGTTCTGATTGCTTTTAAATGGTTTCTTTAGCCTAATTACCCCTAAATACATTGCTTAAAGTGTCCTTATAATTGTTTGACATGATTAATATTTTTTGTAGGCACTTTACACTTCAAAACAAAATGGACTCAACACCCTTGGAAAATATTCAAACGCCCGGTGCACAAGCCGCTGCGGAAGGTTACTATGATGCCACCACCTTCTCTTTTTTTAGATGCTCTGGGCGTTATGACAAGCAATTATACTTAGGCATGATTCGGGAACGAGACATCCTCCTGACTGACTTGGAGAACCGATGGCCTGAGTTCCATGGAGATTGATAACTAGTGGCTGGATGTGTTTCGCAGTTGATCCTAGGCCAGCCAACCATGAAGTCGTCCGCGAGTTTTATGCTAATGCATTGGAGGCGGACTTTGCTGATGAGTTGGTAGTTACTGTGAGGGGCAAAGAAGTAAGGGTAAGTCCTGAGGAGATCAATGCACTCTACCACCTGCCCAATGCTGACAACCAGGTTTACAGAGATCGAGCCCAAGAAGCAGGGTTGCAGTGGTACATTGATCATTTGCATGACGGACAGACACTCGGCTCGATCAAAAATCACTCCAGGATAGAGTCAGTAGAGTTTACTGTAGAGGACAAGACTTGGCACTCCATCATTTGTGCTCGCATCATGCCGTCCAAAAATGAGATAGAGGTAACACTTGAGAAGGAAAGAATAATATGTGCCATCATGGAGGAAATCCCGGTGAATGTCGGGCGGATTATTCATGATGAGATGGAATAGGTGGAAGCATAGCGGACCAGGAGCCTATTATTTTCGTCACCAATCACCCAGCTGTGCTACAATGCTGGGGTGGTGCCAAAGCCCAATGAAAAGGAGGGACACCCAGAGAAAAAAATCCATCCGCTGTTGAGGAAAGGAGCTGGAAATGCGCAAAAGAATTGGAAGATTGATGTGACAGCCCCTAGTTCCCTGATTCCATTGAGATACCTGATGATCCTGCAGCTGCTCCTGGGACTTCCACAGCTATCATGCCACTGGAGCAGGTGCCGCTTACTCTCAGGTACATTTCTAGACAGGTCTATGGGGTAGATTCATAGGTCCGCCAGCTTGTAGCTGGCCTTCCTTCTGCACCACCCGAGGAGGGAACTTCTTCAGGTTCAACTAGCTAGGCAAGGATCACGACTGTAGCCGACCTTGCTAGGGAACAACAGACCATCAAGGCCAAGCTGGGAAAGATCGAGAGGAGGCAGAAGAAGCATAGGGAGTACGAGAAGAAGAAGAGCAAGTTCCTCTCCAAGATCATGAGCACATTGAGAAAATTTTGTGGTCCGGACGGGGCCGAGGAGGAGTACTTTGAGCTTGCACCTCCCAGTTCTTCCAGTGATGAGTGATACCACCCAGGGAGCACCTCCTTCATTTTTTATCTTATCTTGCATAATTACATTGGGGACAATGCAATATCTTCGGTTGGGGGTGGCTCTTGTATGATTGTGTGAAACATTGAAATCAACCTCTGTTTTGTTTTTGTCTAATTATGAACTTGTGTAGATTGGTGAATATTTTAATGTATTTATGATAGTTTGTTAAAGTAGCATTTTCTTTCTTTTCATGTTTTTCTTGTTTTGGTTTGTATTTTTGTTTATGCATAGTAGCATTATTCCTTGGTTTTTCTTTCTGCCATGGTTCTTTTCCAAGGAAATTATTTTTGTTGAACAGGGTGACTTTTCCCTATGATGGATAGCATGACAACTTTCTTAAGGGATTAAGTCTAGTAGTTAGTTTAGGGATTAGGTGTGAATAAATTGGGTTTTGGGATGTAATCTTGCGCCCACAAGCCAACATATGACTTGTTTGGTACCAATATGATTTAAACCTCGGCATGTGAAAATTTTGAGAAAAAGAAAAAGAGAGATAATAAAAATGCCCCTTGTTGTGATTTTTAGATTCTAATTTTGGCTCTTTAATTCACTAAATAGCTTCTTAGGCTACATGTGACTTCCTTGAGTTTCATTAGCTCCAATTGGATTTTGGATTGTAGTCCATTTGAGTTTTCATGTGCCATGTGTGGTGAGTTTTTTTTTAATTGTGAACTTCTTTTGTATCACTTGTGGTCTAGAACTTGCCCGGAATGTGCTTCAAGGAGAAATAATAGATTAACTTGGTTTGAAAAATGATGTTAGGCCTTCCTTGAACCATTTTTGTTCCTAAATTTCCTACCCATAAATATTTTTCCTAGTCAACCCTTTGAGCCTTTTTACTTTTTCTTTGGCAACCATGTTACTAGCTTCTTATTGATTTTCTTGTAGAATCATACCTCCCTAAGTAATTTAAAGTGTGAATATAGGCTAAAAGCCTAAGTTTGGGGGTGAAAGTTAAAGAAGTTGTGGTATGGAAGCTTCTTAAAAAGTGAAAAGTGTTGTAAAAAACAATGGAAGAAAGTTTGAATAAAAAAAAAGGGAGAAAGGAGAAGAAAGGGTGGAAAATTCTTGAAAGAAGTGGACTTTAATTATTGAATAAGTGTAGTACTTAAGGAGTTTTGAGTCATTCTTGCGCCATACCTTTACCAAAATAATAAACTACAACCCTTTAAGTCCTAATTGATTTTGAACCAAGTATGTCTAAATTAGTGGAGAAATACATGAAGGGCAAGCCTATGGTACTACTTGTGTGCATTTGAATATCTTTGTGAGAGAGAGAGTTGAATCTTCAACTTGACATCCCTTCTATGTTTTGAATTGCAATTTGTGAGTTTGGGATTCTCTCTTAAAGTGTGAGGGCACATGAGAATCGAGTGGTGAATTTAATCCTATTTTCAATCGGGAAGAATGAGCGAAGGAAGAAAATAGTGATGGAGAGGCAAACTTTGAATCCTTATTGTCATGCTTGGTTGTTACTTTGACCAATGGGTCTTTTGAAAAAATGAAAGAAAATGTGCAAAAAAAAAAAAAAAGATAGTGACTCCTATGCTTTGGATTAATTGTTGGTACCAACCAAAGTCATTAGTTTGAGCTTGAATTGACCTTTTTGACTTGGAATAATACTTGACTTACCATAGTGCCTAAATGATCTTATCCTTGTTAGATGTTCTTTGTTTTTGAATTGCTTGAGGACAAGCAATGGTTTAAGTTTGGGGGTTTGATAAGTTGGTATTTTACCAACTTATCTCCTCTCAATATTTAGACTTTGGTGTAATTTTGATAGAAAACTAGGACATTTTCTGAGGTTTATTGGAAATTTTCAGGTATTATGTGATTTAGAGAAGAAATGGAAGAAATTAAGTCAAAATAGGCCAAAATGAAGGAAAATGACTGAAGTCAGGTGCTATCCGGGATTGCAAGGTTTGACCTGCGATCGCAGAAGCCAAGAAGAGTGTGAACCGCGCTCGCACAATTGTTTACGCGATCGCGGAGAAGAAATGTGACCCCTGCTCTGAAATGTACTATGCGATCGCAGAACTTGAGGACTAAACCTTACGCGATCACAGACGTGGTCACGCGATCGCAAAACTTCAGGAGCCATGCCTACGCGATCGCAAACATAGTTCCGCGATTGCGGAGAACAAGATCTGGGCGAAAACTGGGCAGTTTTGGTATTTCACATTTTTTATCCCCAACCCATTCATATACTCGACCTAGCAGTCATTTTTGAGAATCTTGGCACATCTTTATCATATCTTTTGGCTTTGTAAATATAATTTTGAGAAAAAAGAACAAGTCTTGAAGTTAGGGCTTTGCACACACACTTGGGTCTTGAAGATTTCACCATTGTGGTTAAGGATTTCTTACCCATTTATGTTTATTTCTTCATTTCCTTGTTTTGTATTGAATATCTAAGTGTGTAGTATTTTTCCAACACTTGAATATGGTTTATGGGAATATTCATGTTTAAAGTGTGGATTAAATACCTTGTTGTGCTTATGTATTGAATGATTTTCATATATTTGTGAAGTGGGTGTTTGTTATTTTAATTATTCTTGTTCTTTAATGTTTCCAAAGGGATTAGCTAACCCTAGGACTCGCCCATTAACTCCGAATTAATTTTGGAAAAGATAATTTAGGGTTGGGAAAGATTAATTAACAAGAACTTGAAGATTTAACCCTCATTTTATAGATTCTACCTAGGTATAGGACTGAACTACTTGTAGCCAAACCCGGAAGTGCTTAATCTCTTAATTGGGTTAGGAATAATTCAATTTGTAAGTCTTGTTTGTATTTGGGAAAAGCTAACTAAGAATTATTATCCGTGGCTATTTAACATTAACTCACTCATATTTGTAAAATCGTGAAATACATTGGATCGTTACTTGAGTGTAATAACTTTTGCACCCATTTATCAAATCCCATGCACAATTACCATTTTTACGCCCTTCCCTTTAGCTGTAATAACTTGCCAATACGCCGACGATCCGCAACCCCATGGGAAGATAATCCTGCAATCCAATTGCAGGCAGTGGGGCTCTCCCACTTAGCCTGAAGCTACTCCTTGCACCACTCTGGACCCCCACCGAAATTCTTCCTTCTTTGATGACATGATCTTGCCTAACCAATCCGTCAAATCCATCTAAATTCCTGTGTCATCATTCCAAGAATACTCAACTTCTCTAGCATCATTCACGTATTCAACCTCCTACCGAATAGCCACTAGAATTCCTTGCAGCAATTTTCCAACCACACAACCGCTAACTTGCTCACAGGAGATAACCCACCTGCGGAAATTACCAACCGACACCTTCCAACGACGCTGTATTGCACAATCTCTACGACATCAATACCCCATCCTACGCCCTTCTTCATTTACCAACTTTACTAGTCCGTTCGCTCCTCATGGACATCCATTAAATGCGCGACAATATCTTCAAATTCACCGCCAAATTTCATCCTTCTTCATTCCTAACAACCCGTCTCTATTGTATCCAACCTTCGCCGAAATAACCAACATTTCAATTTAAGCCAATGGAACCAATCACCATCCACGAAAATTCTCAAATCACCTCAAACTTCTCTTCAAGGTGTGCAACTATCTCACCACAGAACTCATATGCTACGCTGCCACTCTCCCACTTTGGTCAAACTCCCCCTCTAAGCAACTGCTCGGCTTCCGCTTCTCAAACCTGGCCTTCTAGAACTTTATCCGCCCCCTGACACTTCTCACATGTCTTCCTTCATCGTATGTTGCCCAATTGCTGCCTCAATTCAATATCATTCTCTGTAGCTCTTAAGCCAGTAGATAACCACATTTGAAGCTTGCCGAGATCATCTTTCTCGAGTCGCCTGCATTAGAAATACTTATTCAAATCTTGAACCACCACACACCACGATCTCTGACAGCCGCTTCTTCAATACTACTTCACAATACTCTGACCCCATGCAATCGAAGAAACTATAGCACCAGCGGCAAACTTAACACCTTCTTTTCGATCAAGACGACGATATCACATCACAGGTGAATATCCCACCTCACTTGAAAACACCAAGTCTTACTACTTTATCAACCCAAACCTGACCATTTATGGTCCAATTGCCTTTCCTCCGCCGGAACTAAATACTGAAATCTCGAAATCACACTCTCAGAAGACCTCCCCTCAAGTCATTCATTACCCCGACATATAGACATGCATTCTACCGTCATATCAACACCGCGCGATAACCAATCGTAAGCATCATAGCAATCTGCATAGCCTCCACGCTCTCAAGAGTGCAGCTACCAAGCTGAAATCAAAGAATATCCTTCCACAAGGCGACGATAATAGCCCAACAACTACGCAGGGAGAAACATCCTGCACCTTATCTGTAGTACCATTACAATTCCTCAACTCCCGATTTATAGCAAGCACTTCACAACACATAATATTGAGTAAGAAGAAATGTAGGCATAAGCCTCAAAGGAATCAAATCGCACGATGAGGAATCAAGAAGGGAAGTACTCCTACAGCCTTGTAGCCTCTCAAAGATAAGTACAAACGTCTTTGTACCGATCCGCAAGACTGTACTAGACTTGCTCATGACTCGTGAAACCTAAGGGAACCTAGTGCTCTGATACCAGGTTGTCACAACCCAAAATCCATAAGGTCGTGATGGCGCCGGACACCACTGTCAGGCAAGCCAATCATTAAATGGTTTGAGTTAAATTTCCTGTTTTAGCATTTTTGAAATCATTAACTTTCACATTATTACATAATAACTGAATAAAATCCGCTAAGTAAATACGATAGTTTAATATTCCATTTTTATAAAATACATCCCAAACACATCCCATAACCCGGTGTCACGAGTGCATGAGCAAATTTCTAAGAATTAAACAGATACTACACTGCTTGTCCGCAATACAATTGGACAAGGAATTTAAAATAAAACAAATACATCTGAGGGAGACTCTGTCAGCTGCGGATCGCCTCCGGATGATGCAGCTCGCCTAAGTCTCCAAGCCAGCCACATCGTTGTGAAAGTACCTGTGTAATAAAAATGCACAGCAAATGTAGCATGAGTACGAAAACAACATGTACTCAGTAAGTATCCTACCTAACCTCAAAGAGGTAGTGACGAGAGGTCGAATTAGACACTTGCTAGAAGTCAATTTAGTATAATCAAGTGAGACACTAAGCGGGAATATCATAGGCAATCTAATAAAATCGGGGATAAGTAATATCAACTTCTTTCACATTTAACACTTTAAATCTTCGTCATTTCAGTTGGAAATTTAAAACTTCATAGGCCAATAAACAGGTAATAATTACAGAAAATACGCAGCAATTATCATGCGCAAGAAATGCCGAGGGTCGAACGGCGCGGACCAACAATAATAAAATGTGCACTGCCGAGGGTCGAACGACTCGAATCATAGATGCATCTATCTTCCCCGCTCGCGAATCGATCATGCGACACAGTCATATATAAATAATAGAGTTATCCTGCTCGTGAATCATCCATGCGACTCAGGTGCTCATATATACACATATTCACATAATTAATCTGCATTCTTATCAGGGAACCAGTTTCTCTAGGAAAAATGATAAAATTCTCTTTAACTGAACATGAGGATAGTATTTAAATCATTTCTGGAAATTCACTGGCCAAGTTCAATAATGTTTAAATATTATAACTTTGTCAGGAACATAATTATCCACGGAAGAATTAATTTTCTTTCTAAATGATTAAGAGAAGTAAACTCTAACCTTCTTAGGTAGTCAATTACTAATTCTCTAGTATTAACAGTCTAATATTTTTGGCAAAATCATAAGTACAACACGTAAGGCATGCTAGTGGGTCCTAGACTACCCGGACACAAGCATAATAATAGCTACGCACGGACTCCCGTCACCTCGTACGTACGTAGCCCCCAAAAATAGTAGCACATAATTAATTAGTTCACCTATGGGGATAATTCCCCCTCACAAAGTTAGAAAGGAGACTTACCTCACTCCGATATTCCATAACCGGCTCCCAAGCCCTTCCGATGACTCAAATTGTTGCACAACGCTTCGAAACTAGCCAAATAACAGCAAACTAATGAAAATATACTCTAATACTTGTTAACAATTCAAATTATATAAATTCTCAACTCCGCTCGAAGAATTGACCAAAATGCCCTCAGGCCCACGCGCCCGGATTCCAAAATTTCTCAAAGATAAACTCTACCCATAGTCTTACTAGCTCAAATATACAATTTACTCTAATTTTCATGCTCAAATTCGTGGTAAAAATCCAAAATACAACTTCTAGGTTTTCTTCCAAATCCCATAATTTTCACAATTTGCTACACTTAAATCCGAACTTAAACCATGTATTTAACATGAAATGAGTTGGAATGTCTTACCTTGTGATCCTTGAAGAAAATCTCCCCTTGAAGCTCTCTACAATCGCCCACACCAAATGAAATTAGGAGAATAATGGACAATTTTCTCGTTTTAAACGATGCACTGCCTCCAGCCTTTTTGCACCTGCGGTGCAATAGCCGCTCCTGCGGCTCCGCACCTGTGGAATTTCCATCGCAGGTGCGGCTCTACTCAACCCAACAGCCCCCCGCTTCTGCGATCCTCCTTTCCGCATTTGCGCCCTCGTATGTGCGGACATACCCTCGAACCTTTGCCCCAGTCCGCATCTGCGTCTCCTTGGCCACTTCTGCGGCTCCGCACCTGCGGCCATAGCCTCGCAGGTACGGTCACACCAGACACCAGCAGCTTCAGCCCTTCTTCAAACTCCAAACTTGATCCGTTAACCACCTGAAATCCAACCGAGGCCCCCGAGACCTCGTCCAATCACACGACTCAGTCCCATAACATCCCACGGACTTGCTTGAGGCCTCAAATCATGCCGACACCACGAATCGCACTCCAATTCAAACTTTATGAACTTTAAAATTTCAAACTTCTACATTCGATGCCGAAACCTATCAAATCACGTTCAATTGACCCCAAATTTTGCACACAAGTCATATTCGACATTGCGGACCTTTCCAACTTTCGGAATCGCATTCCTACCCCGATATCAAAATTTCCACTTGCGGTCGGATTTCTTAAAAAACTTCATTTCCTATATTTAGCCAAATGACTTCAAAATGACCTACGGACATCCGAATTCACTTTCGATCGCGCTCCCAACTCCGGAATCACCATTTGGAGCTATTCTCATACTCGGAATCCCAAATGGACATCTATAACACTGAAATGACTTTCAACACAAATTTATGAAATTCTTCTAAAATGCTATCTTCCATAATATTCGTCGAAACGCTCCCGGGTTATCCGACTCCCGATCCGAACATACGCCCAAGTCCAAAATCATCATACGAACCTGCTGGAACCTTCAAATCCTGATTCGGAGGTTGTTTACTCAAAATTCGAATCTTAGTCAATTCTTCCAACTTAAGGCTTACGAAATGAGAATTTGCTTTCCAAATTAACTCTATACTTCCCGGAATTCAATCTCGACCACGCCTACAAGTCATAATACCTAAAATGAAACTACTCATGGCCTCAAACTGCCAAACAATGCGCTAGAGATCAAAACGACCGATCGGGTCGTTACAAACAGCATAATGCGTACTTTGGTGAAAGAAAGTGGGGCTAAGGATGCTGAGATTAATAGGCTGAAGAAGCGGTTGGTAGAAATGGAGATCGAGAGAGATGCTCTCAGAGCTGAGCTGGCAAAAGAAAAGGAGAAGAATAATGGCATTCTTCAGGATATGCTGAAACTGCTTCAAGCCGAAAACCAAGAACCTGGTCCTTCCCAGCCTTAAGCCTTCCTAGCCTAGTATAGATCAACGAGTGACCCCGTTCGGGACTTTTTGTTTCTTTTGCTCACGATCTAGTGTTTTTATTTCTTCTTATGCTTTGTGGTACTATCTTATCAATCAATGAAATTCATTGTGTTTTTGCTCTAATTATTTGTTGATATTTCTTAGATGGCTAATATCCTTAGATTGATAGATTATGATTGACTCAATGATTGCATTTGAAATTGCCTAGTGTCCATGAGTAATTTCTATTAAAATCTGGTTATCTAACATCATTATGCAACTTTTCGATGATGCCAAAAAGGGGAATTAGGTTATGCTTTTACTTTGGACTGTGATGTTTATAACTTGATGAACCTGGTCCTTGGTGATAAGTGCCTTTAAAAAGGTAAAATATTTTAACATTGTGTTTATGTTGATTTGAGTTGAAATAGGTACTACTTATGAAAAGCAAAGAGTGTGTCATCATCAAAAATGGAGAATTTGTTGGCCTAAGTGAAGTTTGTTTTGAAGATTGACAAAGGAACTCAAGCACTTGGTCCATCCACAATGTACATAGACACGGGCAGATTCAAGCATAAGGGATGCACGTGAGGGAGATAAGCTTAACTTGTTATATCTGATATCTCCTGATCAAAAAGGTTGCATAATTGATAAGGAGAAGGACTCCTTACTCAAAGAGAACACTATCCAAGATAAGGGGGGAGTTAGAAGTTGAGGATAACCAGAACTCTTCCACCAAGGAAGAGTAGTATTAGAACTCTAGTTATTTCTTAAGCTACTAACTCTATATATTGCAGGATGTTCTCATTTTATAGGTACACACAAAAGCTGAAGTTAAACGTGAGAAAAATAGCAAGGCATTGCAATTCTTGTGTGATTCAAGTGTGCGAACCTGAAGCGACATGAACCAGATAGAAGAACCAATTCCAAGCGTCTACCTTTTATTCTTATTTCATTGTAGTAGGTGGTTTTTAAACTGCATTTCAGCTTTATCTAGAGGAAGTTGTATTAGGTACTCTGAGTATTCAAGTTAGAGTTCACTTGAAATTGTCGCAACAGTTAGAGGCTAGTTGCCACAACGGGATTAGAGGTAATCCTTAAGTTTACAAAGAGTTTTTGTAAATGTTGTTTTGGCTCAGTAATTTAGTGAAGAGTTGAGGAAAACCCTACTGAGTAGTAGGTCGTGGTTTTATTTACCTTTTGAGCCGGGTATTTTTCACGTAAAAATACTTGTGTTCTTTTCTTTCCGCATTTACTATTTCAACAACAGTAGGTAAGGAACACTTAGAAGAACCAGGTCCTTTTATAATCAGTGCACGCAAAAAATTAGACACCACACAAATCACCCCCCTCTTGTGTGGCATTGACGTATAAAACATCAGAACATAAATCAAAATCTCACTTATAAGACAACAAAATAAGAAAATTGAACACTCCCTCTTCTACTTGGGTTAATTTGGAAAGTCACCTTGTAATTGGAATTGGTGTAATTACTAGGGTAATAATTACATAGCCTAGTAACTAAAAAGTTTAGTAATTATGATGACATGTTTGTTTGTCGTAACATAATTACATAGTAATTACAAGTGTACTATTTGATTGCACAAGTGTAAATACAAAATTAGATTAAATTTTTAAATGATGTAATTATCAAAACCTAAAAGTTAATATAATAAGTATATGACTATAAATAATTGTTTATAAGTATAAATGATATTAGATTTGGTATTTAAGATGCATATTTTTTCTTGAATATACATTAATTAGTAATCATATATTGATAACTAATATTGTAAAAATAATTTATATATATATTTAAAATTAATAATATTTAGTTTAATTAATTATAAAAACTAAAAACATACGTCTTTTAAGAACATCATGAAGTGCATATTTGATAAAATAAATTAGTATTTATAAATATAATGTCATAATATTATTCAAATGTTTGACAAAACTAATCTATCAACAAGAAAAATAAGTTTGGAACCATAAATAACATAATTTTTAAATCTAAAAACTAAAAAATAGTGTAACATCTGTCAAATTCCAGCATAATAAAATAAGTTTTAATACAACTTAGGATTAGAAAACATAATAAGTTTATAACCTCGTTCAACAACGAAATTCTACTTTAATGACATCACTCATTGTATGTCAAGTTTTTTAATGACTCATTATTTTTAATATTAGGAGGTGTAGTTTCAAAAAACTAGAATAATAATGCAGTTATGCTAAATGAAGAAAATAAAACAAATAATAAAAAAGATATACGAGCAATTACATGAAATCACAAGAAGTAAAGGTAGAGAAATAAAAAATAAATAATGTACAAAGAAAAATAAATTTAAAAAATTAAAAAAAGAAATTAAAAGTAAAAATAAAATAAAGAATAAAAGAAAAAGAAATTAAAATAATGAAATAAAAAATTATAAAGAAAATAAAATAAAAATGAATGAAATTAAAAAGTAACCTTATAATTATACAATATAATTACCATCAATTCTTATATCCCCTTGAGAATTGAAAAGTGTAATTACACCTTTTCAATTACACTCAATTATATATTGATCAAGTAATTACATGGCTAGACAAACATGCAAAATCGTGTAACTACACCTAATTACCTAGGTGACTTTCTAAACATGCTTTTCAGTGGAAGGGTTAAACATTCACTTTTCAAATAACTTGGCGTCTTCTTGTTATATACTCTCTTCTGTTCAAAATAAGTGATTTTTTTGTCTTTTTTTTGTGGTCCAAAATAAGTGATTTTTTTAAATTTCAAGAATGAATTAATTATTTTTTCCTACATTGCACTTAGATTGCTCTTGAAGTAAATAGTGTTGGAGTATGTGTTAGAAGTATTTATGTGGGATAATAAAGGTTAATATGATCAATTTCGTTACTAATAAATACTAAACGATAAATTTCTTAATTTATATAAAAATATACAAAAAATCACTTATCTTGGGCCGGAGGAAGTAAACTTTCCATCCTGGGGATTTCTTCTCATTCCGTCCGTTCTGCTAGCTGGTGTCGCCTTCTCTCTTACTTATCTATTCCCATCCATCTTTACCTCTCCTACTCCACTACTTCCTTCACTACTCGTACAGGCTTGACGGAGGGACATTCAAAGAAGCTATGCACCTTCACTGAATGTTAATGAAAGAAAGCCCTTTCATCCTAATCTCATCTACTGAAAAGGGGGCCGGGCGTAGCACGTTCTTTTTTGGGACACATAGGCTATTACAGACGCATCAAAAAAGACTTTTCGAAGCGGGTAAATCTAGTTCAATCGGTAAATCCATCTCAGNTAAAAATAGAAAAAAGAAAAAGAAGCCAATTTTTATTCTGGGTGCAGGAAAAAAGGTGAGCTATGCGCCTCCTCCAAGATATCATGGCACAGGTCACTGTCCTGAGGAACACAATCTATAGATTTCCCATCTATATCCAATCCCAACGAGAATAGGTGGACTGACTTTCTAGGCCTTCTCTCTTGCAAATGAACTAAAGGTTAGATTGAGTAGACATCAAAGGGGAGAGAAGACGATAGCCTGCACCAGCTAAGCGTTGTAGAACAGACATTGAAATGCTGTATTTACCCGCTAACTGACACTACCCGCCTGCCGGCCCTAAATCTATCTTACTCTTCCTTGGTCTCTTCCACGGATCGGTGGATATGAAATAGAATGAATTCAAGGACAAAGTCGCCGGTATACTGTGATCCAGCTTTTGACAATAAATCCAATGAATACTTGCACTGGGTTCCAAAACTCTTTGCGACCTCATCACTTTAATCTCCAGAAGAGCGATCTATTCCAAAAACTGCATCTGCTAGTGCCTTCATTTCCCTCATTGTGCCAGCTACGTCCTTCCTCTACGACGAAAGCCCGACGAAGGCCTATGCTACAGTAATATCCTTAGTTTCATCCTTTTTAAAGATAGAAGTTTGCAGCTACTACAGCTAATAAGCTATGCATCAGTTCAGTTGGCGGACCACTTTTTGCCGGGGGAGGAATCGTTTTTGTAGTAAAAAAAGCTTATGCACCTAGCTCGCTGGAAGCTAAGAGTCTTATAGCCCAAAAACGGGAATAGCGCCCGCTCCTTTAAAGGGCGGCGGCTTGAAAGCTTACCTTATTATTAGAGAAAGGTTTGGAACGAACTCACTATGGCTATTCAACGTCAAACTCAGAATTTTTCTTACTACATAGGCGGCTAAACGAAGCCCCAGTCTTGATTTGTCAAACCCCAACCCCCTTATTAGTATACATATAGAAGTGCTAAGTATTCAGATTCCCCAGGGTTGCGCCGCCGCCAACAAGTCAATAATGATAACATTTTAAAATTTCCTCGTAAAAAGCACATTAATTCCCTTCTTTATTATTGTTCATACTAGAAACGAAAGCACATTTATTTACAGAAATCAGAGGACTACTACCACGTAAAGCAAGCATTTTGCATTCTTCAAGTTTGCAGTTATTAATTACTCCTAGTATTTTCTCCTGTCCAAAATAAGTATTTCTTTCGGTTTAAAATAAGTAATTTTTTATCATTTTTTTTATGGTCCAAAATAAGTATTTTTTTCGAATTTTAAGAATAAATTAATTATTTTTTTCTTATATTGCCCTTCGAATAAATAGTGTTGGAGTATGTGTTAGGAGTATTTATGTGAGATAATAAAAGTTAATATGGTCAATTTCATTGTTATATATTTTCACGCAGATTAAGGATTCACCTTTTAGCATTTATTAGTAATGAAATTGACTATATTAACTTTTATTATCCCACATAAATACTCCTAACACATACTCCAATACTATTTACTTCAAGGGCAATCCAAATGCAATGTAGAAAAAAATAATTAATTCATTCTTGAATGAACCACAAAAAAAAAAAGGCAAGAAAATTACTTATTTTGAACCGGAGGAAGTAGCGTGTGTATATATATACAAGGTAATCTCGATATACAAAGTAATATTAATCTTTCAGTTAAACTCATCGCTGAAAGGTTACATTCGTGTCGTTTTTATATCTAATACATGTTTTAATATTATTTTAAAAAGTTTATACTAAATTATATGAAATATACGTACAACGCACGTGATTAGAAACTAGTAATAAAAAAACAAAAATACAGTGATGCTATATATTCTCGTAATAATATATTCTCGTAATAAGTTACCCGTTTCTTCACATGTTAGCACGGCGTGGGATTGTGCGAGTACATGGTACAATGACACGGGCGAAATATTAGAGATATCGCGACATCCGCTAGTCTTTGTGACATTAGGAGGGAAGACCAAACTAGCAGGTGGGGATGGGAAAATAAGGTAAGGTTAGATAGCAAAAAAGAAAAAGGCAACAAACAGCCTTATGGGCGTCAAAACTGATCTCACCTTGGGATTGAAACCCACATCAGGGGTCAAACAGCATCTCTTTTCCCTTTACTTTTTCTATATCAACACAACATGCTTTTGAGTAGGAACGGTTAGGTTTGTATCGGTTTTTTCATAAAAAGAAATTAAATAAAGTAAGTTAATTTTTTAAATATTAGAATCAAATCAAATCAATTAAGTTATTTTATCGATTCGATTTTTAATAATATTTTTAGTTTTTCGGTTATTTATTAATATTTTCTTAAATATGAGACATACACTACCAAACGCATATTTCGATGATAACATTTTTAATGTAACACTATCAAACTAATTACTCTTTGAGAAATCTATCATTTACCAAGACATATTAATGACATTTGACTCAAATAATGATGAATAATTTAAGTATTCAATTAAAAATCGATTATTTTTAATATGAAATAAATTCTTGTACTTAGCAAAAGAAAACTACCAATCAAACTAGAAGGTAAAGAATTAGATTATTATTATAATAGCAAAGAACTAGACTAAAAATACAAATGACTAATATGTACCATAAAATTTCATAAACTTTACAAAAATATACATATATATATATATATATATATATAT